>QFEN01000282.1:30108-204391 GCA_003316125.1 Auricularia polytricha
ATGCACATACCTAAGAAATGCAAATCCATGGATACAAGGATACGGTGCAATCTTTCAGTGGGAGAGCGTTATACAACTTATAGTGAGATCCTTTGCAAGTGACTCGCCTTGTATGCTTTGGCCTGAACCTCCAGGATATGCCTCTTCAAGTCTTCATCATCATCAATACCGATTTGCGCCTTGAAGAATACAGCTTCCTCGGAAGACAGATTGTAAAGGCTGGTGTCTACTCTTGGGATCGACGCGAATGTTACATCGCCCAACAACATTGTGGTGTCATCATGCAAAGCAGCGCCCTCCATCATGATGGGATACAGTTGGTACTACGCAGTATTCCACATCTTTGAAAAGGCGACTGACTCTGAGCGTCTCCCGGCATTGAATGTCCGTTGGTACTTCTGATATGAACTGAGGCTGTGCAACCAAGCAGATAATCACAACCGCTTGTGGCAGTACGGGTCGGACCTCCGTTGGTTCTTGATCTTGAACTGCGAAGGCGGGTCCTGGCTTGCCGACGCGCAAAATCAAGAGGCGAGGCGCAGGCATGCTGCGGCACGCCCGGGCGTCTGATATCCAGCCATCGAACACTTTCACGGTGTCGAGTACGTGCCAGAACAAGAGGTTAGCTGATTAGCGGCACACGGAGACCGTCTTGGCTAAAACCTTTGAGTACTACTACTAGTGCTATCAGTGGGATAGTTGGCTTGCTCACCGTGATTCTTGATCGGCAGTGATGCTGCTGTTGGTCATCTGGTTCAGGTCAGTCTGTGCCTGCACCCACGAAGACCCAGGTCCTCAGACGATGTCCTGCAACTGATCTGTTCAGAACTCCATTCAAGGATCTGGTTTTCCTCTTCACATTATTATTGAACAACAGTCATGAATCAAAAAGGGTTCCACGGGACTGTACTATACCGAATCATGAATCATGAAGGCACTTGTAACTGAAAAATAGCAATACAAACGCACCGCCCGAGAGCATCTTGAATAACGGACGGGAATATAAGAAGTTTTTGATCATTGGTATACATGAATGTCCTCAAACTGTTCCCGCACCAGTACTTAATGCCAACTCCGAAACTTCACTCCTCAGCGTAGGACCTCAGGCCCAGCTTCCAGTCGCCGTCAATAAACTCCATTCACTCTGCTTGAAGTCTAAGATGTCATTGACGTCAAATAAAGCGATGACATGTACGTGGACGACAGGGATGAGAACGTTCCACTTTCAGCGCGGTGGCACCGTGGTTAGGGAAGATGTAGATAGGCGAGAAAGACGAAGTCAAGCAAGTCTACGACTTCAAACCATAGTGCGCTAGCTGCTGGTGCTTACGCGATCAGTTCTAATTTTGGAGCGCGTCTTCCGCGAACGATATCATGGCAATATCATGGTCTTGACAGGATAGCTAGCCTACAGCCTGTCCTGCATCTGATTGGCTGGCGCTGTTGGTGAGGTTGTGATATCTCATTCATAGTCATGCTATAATTCCCCTTGTCCTTGGCAGTTGAACGAATCATACTGAACTATGACTAGATTATCGACGATCTTCTCTAGCATTGAGTTATACATGAACTCCCGGGCCCCTGGTGCTCGAATTGACTATTATGTTTGTATCTACAATCTCATCACCGACCACCTCATCTCGAGGAATTGCACGTCATGTATTGCAACCTCCACCAGCTCCGTTTCTACCTTAACGGTGCCCTTCTCGAACACCTCTCCATCCCACAAAGATGTCCATGTCTGGGGAGAATGAGAGAACAACCGATGCTCGGAGCCCGATATATTGGCGGTTAAAATACCTTTTTCGAGAATTCCGACGTGATTACCACAAATAACAGAGCCTGGCTGCGTAGATAACAGACCCGCGAGAGCTCTGGCAAGGTGCAATTGTTTGTCCTCAGTGAAGAGATGGAAGAATCTAGTAGCATTTATTGCGCTAATGCGGCCATGAAGGGGATTGAGGGACTTCAGTGAGGACAAATCAACGGCTGACGGAGAGACGCCGTGCGACGGCTTAGCTATGGAAAGAAATGCTGGATCGAAGACATCCCCAGGGAGGAGGCATCCGGGGTAGGAAGCTGGTGTCGTTCTGAAGAGTTTGTGGCTTAGCTCGAGGAATTCTGCATATTCGCATATCATTAACAAGAATGATTCGCAGACGAAACGGATTACCGTTGTGGATATCCGACGCAATGATGTTTTTCGCAGGAAAACCATCCGCCGCAGCCCTTCTAGCGTCAACACCGACTAAAGAGGAGTCAGACTTATACAAGAAAGTAGGCAATGATTTGACATACAACAACAGCCAATGTCGAGCAACACGGCATCGGGACGCTCGCGACCAAGCTTGAGGATGTGTTCATATACATGGTAACTCGATATGCTCACGCTGAGCACGGTCCCCTTGTTATGTATCGACACATAGGTTCACTATGCACATACCTAAGAAATGCAAATCCATGGATACAAGGATACGGTGCAATCTTTCAGTGGGAGAGCGTTATACAACTTATAGTGAGATCCTTTGCAAGTGACTCGCCTTGTATGCTTTGGCCTGAACCTCCAGGATATGCCCCTTCAAGTCTTCATCATCATCAATACCGATTTGCGCCTTGAAGAATGCAGCTTCCTCGGAAGACAGATTGTAAAGGCTGGTGTCTATTTTTGGGATCGATGCGAATGCTACATCGCCCAACGACATTGTGGAGTCATCATGCATAGCAGCGCTCTCCATCATGATGGGATACAATTGGTACTACTAGTACGCAGTATTCCACATCCTTTTGAAGGTGACTGACTCTGAGCGTCTCCCGGCATTTAAGAGAATGAATTAATGACCGTTGGTGTAATACACTACAGTCTTCTGATATGGATTGAGGCTGTGTAATCAATCAGATAATCACAATCACTTGCAGTAGCTTGCATACCGGTACGAGTCGGAAATCCATTAATTCCTATCAGTTCCTGAACTGCGAAGGCGAGACCTGGGATGCCGACGCAAAATCGAGAAGCGAGGCGCACTCGAAAAGTCACCAGGCATGCTGCACGTCCAGGCGTCTGAAGCTCAAGCTGACTCATATCCAGCTAATCATCAATCACACCATGTGGTGACTAGTGCATGCCAGAACAAGAGGTCACTTAGCTGATAAGCGGTACACGGCCCGGGAGAGTCGGAAACTGCTCTGGCTAAAACCTTTGAGTACTAGTGCTAACTGCGGCATAATTGGCATGCTCACCGTGATCCTTGATCGGCGGTGATGCTACCATAGGTCATCTGGTTCAGCTCAGTCTGTGCCTCCGCTACACTCGTCCTCAAGTGCCTCCCTAAAAAGCATAGGACATATTTGCAGCCTTTTTCGTCAAGTGGATATGCGGAAGTCTACTGTGCGCAACAGATCAACTTGAACGCTTTTGGATACACGCCTGCATCGGGTACTGGAGGCATCTATTTATGTTGTAGGTGGATCAGTTTTCACAGAAACTATGAGTTACAAGAGAGAACGGCGGTAATCTGTGTGCTCAATTCCATGCGGGTGAATGAGGTTCGACGGGACATTGTAGTTTCTCTATTACCTGGTTCATCTGAGACCCAGATCCTTGAACAATTAATGTTCTGCAACTAGTGGTTACTTGACCTCACTCAAGTATCTGGGTTTTCTTCACATTATTATTGAATGACGTTCATGAACTAATGAGGGTTCCACGGGACTCCACGGGCGGGTACTGGATGATGCATCATGATGGCACTTATGATCAACAAATGATAATACAAAACGCACCTTTTAAAGCTTGGTCGCAAGCGGTGGAACAAATGCGAAATCGGTCTCGAGCTGCTTGGCGACCTCTGCATCAATGATGTCGAAAAGTTTGGTGTTATGCATGTGAGCGTGCTGGGTTGGCGATGTTCTTAAAGTGAATATGATATTGAAGGGTCGCGCGGACCTTGCCACGGGGCAGAATGGCAGAGTTCTGCCCACAACACTAGTGACGGCGGAGGTGATTGACTCAGGTTCAATTCGTCCAATAAGTTACCTCGTGTTGACCTCGTGTTTTTTTTTCGGAGTCGGAAGTGCTTCGTTTGTTGATTTCGGAATCGGAACTTTATCTTGTCACGGAATCTGAGGTGAAGGGTGCAGATTGTGGTGGCGCGTGTTTGATTAGTATGCCAGTGGTACTCTTTGGTTCAGGCATAAAATGCACCGCTGATCAGTGACTTTCGTCGTGTTCTCTTTTCACGATAATGTTGGGCAGTCTAATGGTCCCAAACCTTACGCCGTGACAGAGCAAACTTAACAACTTGCAAGCACTAGTACAGACCGGCCACTCCATCTTGAGAATCGGCTCGGTGACGAAGAAGATATCGAACACAGCTATCAAATAATTAAATAGATTACATGATAATGCAGGCCATGGTGACATGGTCCACGTACACAGTTTGGGCGTCCGTTATCCCAACAACATGCGACCTTTCGGCATACCATAGCCTACCTGGTACTTTTGGACTTGAGCATCGATGAAATTTAGCAGAGAACAAGCATGCTGTCCGACGATGATCGTACTAGTCTAAACAATACGTATGACAATGTGTGTATGATGTAGTAACGGCGCGGGCACTACCCTTGGTCAATTCTACTGTTAACATTAAATCCGGAAACCTTCCTCTTTTTCAATTTTCCTCCTTATATACTGACTACAAAAATGCGGGGTAGGAAGAGAAACATGGATTGCGTGACGAACATGGTCTCTGAGAAATTAAATCGTCGGGTTACGATTTTGAAGCGCATCTTCCACGAACGATATAGCCTTGAGGGACTTTGAATTCTACTCCCCCTAGCATGTACATGCACTCCCTCAAATCGACTGTTATGTTTGGATCTACAATCTCATCACTGACCACCTCATCACGAGGAGTATCCTCCCGTGAATCGGAACTTCCACTAACTTCGCTTCTACTTTTACACTGCCCTTCTCGAACACCTCTCCATCCCACAAAGATGACCAAGTTTTGGGAGAATGACAAAACGACCGGTGCTCGGAGCCCGATATCTTGGCAACGGAAATGCCTTTTTCGAGAATTCCGACCTGATGACCGCAAATAACAGAGCCCGGCTGCGCAGATAACAGACCCGCGAGAGCTCTGGCAAGATGCAATTGTTTGTCCTCAGTGAAGAGATGGAAGAGTCTAGTAGCATTTATCACGCTAATGCGGCCATGAAGGGGATTGAGGGAGTTCAGCGAGGACAAATCAACGGCTGGCGCCGGAGAGACGTTGTGCGACGGCTTAGCTATGGAAAGAAATGCTGGATCGAAGACATCTCCAGGGAGGAGGCATCCGGGGTAGGAAGCTGGTGTCGTTCTGAAGAGTTCGTGGCTTAGTTCGAGGAATTCTGCATATACGCACATATCGTTAGTAACAAGAATGATTCACAGATGGAACGGATTATGTACCGTTGTAGATATCCGATGCAATGATGTTTTTCACAGGAAAACCATCCGCCGCCGCCCTTCTAGCGTCAACACCAACTACAATGGAGTCAAGTTTATCCAAGAAAGTAGATAATCATTTAACATACAACAACAGCCAATGTCGAGTAACACGGCATCGGGGCGCTCGCGACCAAGCTCGAGGATATGCTCATACAAAGGGTTACTCGATATGTTCACGCTGAGTACGGTTCCCTTGTCATGTGTCAATGCATAAGTAGGTTTACTGTTTACGTACCGAAGAAAGATAAATCCACGAATCCAAGGATACGGTGCAATCTTTCAAGGCAGAAGGTTATATAACTTATAGTGGAATCCTCTGTAAGTGACTCGCCTCGTATGCTTTCGCTTGAACCTCCAGCATATGCCTCTTCAAGTCCTCATCGTCGTCGATACCGATTTGCGCCTTGAAGAATGCAGTTTCTTCGGAAGACAGATCGTAAAGGCTGGCGTCTTCTGTTGGGATCGAGGCAGTCTGATATGTCACGTTACCCAACGTGGAGTCATCGTGCACAGCAGCGCTCTCCATCTTGATGGGATGCAATTTGTGCTGTTGCAGTATTTTATACTTTCTAAAGTTGACTGACTCTGAGCATCTCCCGACATTAAGGAAATGTCTGTTGCTGTAATTCGCTACTTCTGGTATGAAGTGAGCTGGCAACCGCTGACAATTGAGAAGCCCAATGATTGGATTGGATTCCCATTAGCCTGAATTGCGACGGCGTGGCGGCGCAGGATCAAGAGGTATAACGTACTTAAGTGAGTCACACTATACTACACGTCACTTCTGAAGCTAAGCTCAGGCAATAGAAGTGATATCCACAATCGGTGCGTGCCAGAACAAGGGATTAGCTGTGATCGATCATACATACGGAGATCGCCCTGACTAAAACCTTTTAGCACTAGTGCTATCAGCGTGGGCTTACTCACTGGTCTGCGAAGATGCTGCCGTAGGTCACTCGTCATCATGGTATGCACCGAAGACGTTGTCATAGTGCCTTGCTGAAAAGCAGAGGTAATATATGCAGCCTTGTTCGTCAAGCGGATATGGAGAATTCTGATGTGCGCAACGGATCAACGCTTTTGGATACACGCCTACGTCGGGTGCTGGAAGCATCTCCTTATGTTGTAGTGGATCATTGTAATTTGTGTGCGCGAACGCACGCGGGTGAAGAGGATTGACGGCAGGATAATGAGGTTCCCCTACTGCCTGATCCATCTACATCTTTGATGTGTCCCCAGAGAACGATGTCCTGCAAGGCTGCATTGAACTACTTGGTTCAAAGCTTCGTTTAAGGATCTGATTATTCTTCTTCACATTATTATTGAATGGCGGTCATGAATCAATAAGAGTTCCACGGGACTCTACGGGCAGATATTGAATGCTGCATCATAAAGGCACTTAAGACCAAAGAAAAAATACAAAACGCAGTTTCCGGGAGAGCATCTTGAGAAATGGACGAGAAATGAACTCGACAAGAAGTCTCGATCATCGGCACATGAACGATATCACGTCCTCGAACTGTTCGTTCCTGCACCAGTTACAATCAGTTGCAACCCCACTCAGCATAGGCCCAGCTTCGAGTCGATATCAATATGCTCCACTCACCTTGCGTGAAGTCTAAGATGTAATTGGTATCGAATCGGATAATGACATGTATGTGGACCAGATATCAGCACCGGTGGTTGAGGATCACATCATGGAGCGTGTACGATATAGGGCCGGCATTTGAGCCAGTGAATTTTGTTGGCCGTCTCAAGTGAACACTCGTACATAAATTAAAATTCTGATTTGGCAGTCGTGTTCAGATATATGATGACCATGCTAATGCAACACTACAGAGCAATCGAATGAGTGATGCATGCACAATGCGAGGATCAGTAGAATGTCTTGATATCAGTTTTTAAAAAAATATGGATTCATAGAGTGCGAGAGTACCATCTAAGCGATTATCATACCGTAACGATCCTTAGGCTACTCCTCTTCATCCTCGTCACTGGCATTCACGTGCTCATCCTCGTCGACATCAAGCTCATCACCTGCAGTGCCCTCCGCAACTACCGGTTTAGGTAACGGCGTTTACCTCGCGTCAGCCTTTTCCACGCAAGCCAACACTCCGGAAATAAAAGTCCAAATTGGATTAGTATCACTATATATCTTGTCCTGACAAACACTTTGATAACGGATTTTGAGACCCTCGTCCGAGTGGCAGTAAATATTGTTGTGTGTTGGACATATTTCATTGTACTATGGATATAAATCTTTCATTTGGCAGGATTTCTGACATCGATACTTGAACAATTAATTCCTTGTCGCTGCATTGATTGGTGCTGAAAGAGGTTCAAAGTATCTTGTTATACGTGTCAATCATGACGCGGGGCGTGTATCACTACCCACACCCTCTAGCAGCCCCACTCACTCTTCTGATGCTGATATCAAACTGCAACGAGCTCGTGACACATTTCTCTCTGTGTTTCCCATCCGCATGACAAGCACAACGTGTCGTGTCGATCCTCTGAAAACTGTCATGATCGCCAGCAATCCTTTATGCACTTAAAGTATCTCCGAGCACTATTTTCTTCCCTGGCTGACCAGCATTTTCAAAGAGAAATCCAACTGCTATAATTACCTGAGTCAATGGTATCTCTAAAATTTCCACATCTTGTCAACGAACCTAGCTTTTATCCTCCGGTCCAGGCATGGGCTGCATGGTATTTCAGTGGATCGCATGGCCGTGCTTGACGTTACAAAACACCATTGGCGACCTCATAGATCATGATAGTTGACATTCATGTAAATTCTCTTTCATCCAAGGGTCTTTCATCGCTTCCCATTTCCAAGGTGGAGCCAACTTTAACGGGAAAAAAAGTATCACAGACGCCCAAACCGTGGTGGCCTAATTGCATTTCTGTTGTTTGTCGCTTTCGTCAACTCATTTCAACTTATTCTTGATTCCCGAGCAGAATATTAATTTTGCGGCGACCGGTCTATACTAGCACTTGCAAAGGGTGCTTCGAGGAATTCTGCATATACGCACACATAGTTAACAAGAATGATTCACAGGCGGAACAGATTACCCACCGTTGTTGATATCTGATGCAATGTCGGTTTTCGCAGGAAACCCGTCCACCGCAGCCTTTCTATCGTCAACACCGACTAAAGAGTAAAACTTATCCAAGAAAGTATGCAATGATTTGACATGCAACAGCACCCTTGTTATGTGTCGACGCATAGGTTTATCGTGCACTTACCGAAGAAATATAGATCCACGAATACAAGGGTGCGGTGCAATCTTTCAGTGGGAGAGGGTTATATAACGTATAGTGAGGTCCTCTGCAAGTGACTCACCTTGTATGTTTTTGCCTGAATCTCTATGATATGCCTATTCTAGTCTTCGTTATCATCGATACCAATTTGCGCCTTGAAGAATGCAGCTTCTTCGGAAGACAAACTATAATTAGTGGCTGGCATTTCTGAACTGTTAAGTCGCCCAACAACACTGTACAATCATCGTGCATAGCAGCATTCCACATATTTCCACATCCTTTTCAAGGTAACTGACTCTGAGCGTCTCCTGGCATTAAGAAAATGTTTTATCGTAATTCGCCAAGTAAGTTCGGGTATGAAGTGAGCTGGCAAATGAGCAGATAATCACTTGCAGTACGAGTCAGCAGTCTATCAATAGGATTACATTCCTATAAGTTCCTAAAATGCGAAAGCGTGCCGACGCAAGATCAAGAGGTGAGGCACACTTGAGTAAGTCACACTAGGCATGCCACACGCCGCTTCTGAAACAAAGGTTCAACCCTTTTACATAAGTTAGTGCTATCAGCACGGGACAGTTAGCTTGCTCACCGCGATTGATCCGCGGGGATGCTACCGTAGATCATCTGGTCCGGGTCAGGCTGTTGTTCTCGACATCATGGTATGCACTGAAGACCTGTCACAGAACCTCGTTGGAAAGTAGACTCCATAGCCTCCTTTACCAAGTGGACATGTCGATGTCTATTTGTGCTTCATTTCACAAGTATGAGTGATGAGTTGCCGTTTTTGAGTACACGCGTGCGTCAGGGCGGTCAGGTACAGGAAGTATGTCCTTGTGGTATAGTAAATCTCTTACATTGCAATTTGAAAGGAAGAAACTATGGGTTACAAGAGAGAACGGGTTGAATCTAAGCGCTCGAACGCACGCGGGTGAACGAGGTTCAACGGCGGGGCATTGAGGTTTCCCTTGGGCGCGTCTAAAATGTAGGTGGTTCAGGGAATCATCCAAGGATCTGAGCCTTCGTCTTCTTCTTCTTCTTCGAGCTATTATTGAATGACCGCCATGAATCAACACGGGTTTCACGGGACTCTGAGCAGGTAATAGACGATGAATTATGAAAGCACTTGTAACCGAAGAAAATTACAAAACGCACCTTCCCATGTTTTGTCCTCTTCCGCTTTACGTTTCCTGGTAGCAACTTCTTCCTCCTTTTTCCGAGCTTCCAGTCCCTCATTCGCAAGGTTCATCTTGATCGCTCTGCAAGAAAACCAAATCATTGGGACTGCAATAAAGGTTAACAGCAAAGAAAAGTGTCTCACTTCCTGCGTCTAACCTCTTCCTCAATTAATAAGTCCTTCACCTTTGCTCGCAGCTGCACCTTGAAGGATGGGACTAGCCCTCGAAGTTTCGGATCGTCGTCCTGCGTGCTCGTAGAGAAACCGTGACTGCGGAGGAGTTGTAGACGCGCCTCTGCAATTGTGGCGTCGAGAGCTTCGCGCTTAGCGGTGTCAGATAGCTCAGATTCGGCCTGGGTCAAGAGTGAGGATTTGGATCCAGAAGTAAACAGCAAAATAGATGATATGGGAAGAAAGTGAATACCCAAACTTCCGTTGGAGGTGAGAGTATTGTGAGATACAGAAATGAACTCAGTAAGAAACATGGGAGCATAGGGTAGGTATCATGAAAGGGAGAAACCGCACCTTCTTGAGAAGGTCGAATGCATCTGGAGCACGAGCGTGGGGGGTCTTGTCAGGATGGATGACTTGTTACGGAACAACGTACGCATGTACAACATCGACCAGACAAGAAGTGAAGCCGTATTCAAGGTCGACCAGAATCACCAAACAGACAACAATGATTACGAAGGCGCAAAACCGTCAGCTACGTTCGACGAATTAAAGAACAGGTGAAGCGAGATCGCTCACAGAGAGACAACTGTCGGTATCTGCGCTTGATTCCCTCGGGCTTTGAAGACTCGTCTATATCGAGGATATCATATGGGCTGCGTGATAATGTTAAATGACTGATTGAACGCAACAGGTAGCCACGTACTTGAGCTTGAACGCCTTGAGAATTCGCTCGACCTCGAGCTCACGTTGGAAGGCAGATGCTTCCCGAGAGAGCAGCTGCTCTATATCGGTATCGCTTGTCGAAGTGGGTGTCTTCGAGCTAGAAGGTGTTGATGTTCCTGTCGACATGTCGTGGTCGTGGTCGTCGTTGGCGTTACCGATGGTTTCAAAGGCTCCTCGCAGAAAAGTCACGTGCTGCTTGATGGTCGCAAGCGGAAATGTCTTGCTCGCCATGTTGGACGTTAATGGCGATGTCCTTCAAGCTGCGTGTGCTTCTCTTGAAGGCAGGCCGTGTGCCTCAGTTGGTGAGCCTGTTTTCGGATTAATCATCTTTCATGTGCTCAAATTTTCATAGACTGCTCATTACTGCCCGGACGCGTTCCTACGATGTCATTCATCGAGCCGTTCATTGCATACCGCCAACAGCACTCATTTCATGACCCGATTTAGTAAAAGTCCATTCTTGTGCTTGCAGCCATCACGCTCCATGCTTTGGCGAAAAATGGCCACCAATTCACACCCCAGGACACCCCCGGACACTAATTCACGTCCCCCACCATATGCATCCCGACAGTCATTATACGCGGCCCGGAATCGCAATCTGTTGATGTACTCCTCTGCCGTCGTACGCTTTCTCTGCCTTATTTCTGACATGTTTTTATTCCATCTCAACAGATTGTACTCGCAGTAGGGGTAACTTATGCTGCAGTTCCTCTCTACCGGATGTTCTGCGCAGCTACTGGCTTCGCCGGCACTCCAAATGTCGGTACAGGCCGATTTGAACCTGCGCGCCTGGTTCCTGTTGACGGAGCACGTCGCATCAAGGTTCATTTCAATGCTGACCGTGCTGAAGCACTGCCGTGGGCTTTTACTCCACAGCAGAAGTTCGTGACGGTCCTTCCCGGAGAGACTAGTCTTGCTTTTTACAAGGCGAAGAATGAGAGCAAAAAGGACATAATTGGAATTGCAACGTACAATGTCACGCCTGACCGAGTGGGTACTGCACTAAATGTTGGACGTCAGCAGCTATTGACAATTGATGGTGTGTAGATCGCCCCGTACTTCTCGAAAGTAGAGTGCTTCTGCTTCGAGGAGCAGAAATTGCTTGCAGGAGAGGAAGTCGATATGCCACTCCTTTTTTTCATAGATAAAGACATTCTCGATGATCCTGCATGTAGGGGCATTGATGACGTCGTTCTCTCGTACACATTCTTCAGGTGCGTTTATTTCTGTTGCTTGTCGCATTTACCAACCTCAAATACCGATTGTATAGAGCCCGTCGTAACGCTCAAGGTCATCTTGAGCCAGATGCAAGTGACAAGGATGTTCAGAATTCTCTTGGGTTCGGAGATTACGAGATGGCACCGCGTGCAGAAATCCGCAATGCGCAGCCAGGAAAGAGCTCATGAATTATGCTCGCTTTGGTGAATTTCTACAGAGCAGAGCAAGCCTCCCTTTGTATATCTATTCTACAGCATACATACCAGTACTTGTCCGGACGCAACGCACCTTCGCCCGTAAACATAAGCGCCCTTGAAATTAGAAGTCAGTTGAAGTATGCCACTGAGTATTAGGGCTCTTGCCGGTGGACTCGTCAGCGAGTCCGGCTCATTCGATTCCGCATTCATAACTTAAGGCTTCAGAAGTTTCAGCTTTGAGGTTGCACTTGTCCCCCATCTCTACATGAACGGTTTCCGCAGAGCCCTCAGGACTACTAATAGTCTCCACACGAAGTTGCGCTCATGCTCTAATCACCCTACTCTCGTGTCTGCAGCATTACATCCTAATCATTGGTCCTTCTATGCCCGTGCTTTCTCAGCTTCTGTAGACATAGAGCCTTCAGAAGCACCAAAGCACAAACCGAAAGCTAGCACCCCACTTCGTCGTAGTGCATCTGCATCGATACCCATTCGCTCTAACCCGACACCTACTCGAAGTTCTATCAGGCCTGTGTTCACTCTTGCAACAGCAGAACGCTACTTATTGTCAAGACTACGCTCCCGTCTTCCGGATGCTCAGACACTTCACGATGCCTGGTGGGTTCCACACTGGGGTGACGGGGGTGAAATTTTTGTCTTCTCGAATGGAAGTGTTGTGTGCTGGGGTCTTGGAGAGGGAGAAGTGCGACGTTTTGCGCGAGAAGTCCTTGCCTCTTGTGAAGTGGGACGGTTAAAGGATCCAGAGACAGAAGAACTGGAATTTGTGACAGATCCAACAGAGTGGGCACTCATTTCAAGCACTCGATCCAAATTTATTTACTTACCAAAACTCCCTTTCCAGAAAAACTCGTATACAAGGAGATTTAATTATACTTGGACGTGTAGCGCCACTGGAGTGCTCTGAAAACGCCCCTGCCGTACCACCAGTTTCCCCTGCGCTCCCCACAGATACCCTTTTGGCGCGATATGCATTCTCCCAAGCGCTGTCACGTTCTACAGCGCTTTCAGGTCTTGAAGAATCACTTGAGGACTATCTTTCCTCCGTAGCACTGCTCCCACACTCCCTCGAGAAGACAGGGAAACCTGGTCTGAGCAGGGAAGCCCTTATCAAGAAGCTCGGAGCGCTCATGAAGTTTCGCCAGGGCCTTAACCTCAACAGGGAGAACTTCTCTGACACTCCAGACTTGTACTGGACCGAGCCTGAATTAGAAGGTTGGCGTATTGGTCATGAGTCCACATTGATCTAACATAATTTGGAAGGTTTTTTCAAATCTATGACAGTGGCTCTCGAAGTGAAGGCTAGAACCAACGCGGTTAATGAAAAAATCACCTACGCCACAGAGGTGAGACGTTTGAGGTAGAGAAATTTATGAAACTCATTGTCCAATCCAGGTGCAATCAACTCTCCGTCAGCTACTTACGGAGGTACGTTGTCTGATGTCAAAGATTATGGGCTCATGCTGAACTTTCTGTAGTCATCTACTCATCGGATGGAACTCGTTATCATCGCCCTTATCGCCGTGGAAGTTATCATCGTACGTGCCTCCGACGGTAATTTCACTTTTGCCCCCTCATCGTGTGCACCTTCCTATTTCAGGCTCTGATACGGGATGGCCCCGAGCTTTGGACAATGGCTTTCGGCTCTTCTCATGTTGAAGATCAAATACTAGAGCCTCATTCATAGGCGATTTGGATTCTCAGTCCTCGCTGGACAGGAATTTTTACGATCTACGGGTGCTGTTCTGAATTCAGACCTAATTTGTGTTGACCGGAGAGGCATAGAGCTCAACCTACTCAACACTCGCAAACTTCCGCATACATATTATAGTTATTCTCCACTCAATTTACATATTTGCGTCGTTTCCGATCTTCGTGGGGGTTTGAAGTCGTGCAGGGCTGCCTACTCGCCCTTGTTACTTATGTGAATCAATCTCTCTGCGTTTGCAGAGCGAGGCTCGATGGAGCATACGAAAGGTTGTCGCCACCGGTCCCCATACGGTAACAACCCGGTGTTAAAATCCATCCCGAAACTGTGGATGGTTAGTTTTATTAAGGAAGAGCACAGTGATAAACGCTTGACGTGCAAGCCGTGCGTGAAGATATGTGGTCTGTCGGAATACACTCCAGAACGTTGGTCCAAAAGAGTGTGCGCAAGCTCTTCAGAATTGATAATGACAAACTCATGTCCGAGGATACTGTATCGTTTCGACCTTAGGTTTGTGGGAATTTTGGCACTGCATTACATAATGACTTTGCAACAAACTTGCAGTAAGTTCGTATATACGAGATCAGTAAAGGACTGTATGTACTCTCTACACAGGGAATAGACTTAAAATTACAATAAAGGCAAAAACCAAGTGTTTGGGTGAAGATTTTCTTGAAAAAACATATCAGAAAAAAATAAATAACATAACATTATGTCACAAAATTAGGTTCGCCGACCCAAAACTGCTGTGACTGTCACAAAAAATAGGTTCGGTTCGTCGGGCTAGCGACGGTGTGACGAACCTGAGGTCGAAACTATACAGTAGTTGAATAGACAATATGGCCTTCACACAATTGAGTGACTATCTTAAACCACTCAACTCAGGCTGGAACATACCATATTTCTTCGCCCAATTGGTATAGCTATGTTACCTCCAGCCTGACACAAATGTATACATCAGGGAAAAGCTCCCATGCAAACTTTGCAGAATTACTTGGTTTTAGTCAACTTTCTCAACTTTATCACCTATATTCACAGAAAATATGAATGAATATTAACCTACATTGAAGTAAGTATATATAATACATGTCTTTTAAGGCATTCGAAAAAATGAGGGGAAAGCATCAAGAACATCTAAGCTCGTCCATTCTACAGGAACAGCTGCTTGTTTGCCATCACGATGTGTGGAAGTAATCTGACACAACGTAGAAAGGTAATATGAGAAATATAAAACCTAGCTACTATGTTGAGTCTTGCTAAGCCTAGGCTAGTTTGACCCTAAAGGGGCCTGCTGTCTGATATAAGAATGATAGTTAGTGTCTTTAGGTCAAGGAGAGAATAGCTAGCACGTGAAAATAGCGAGTCCAATGATGGGAAACTGAGTCCAATGCGCAGGAAAGTGAGTCCGATGTGTGGGAACAGCAGGTTCAATAGATGAGGATGGAACTGGATGGGAAACTGACACAAAGCATCGGGACTAGTATCAAGGGGGCAGATAGTATTAAGGAAAAGAGTGATAAGAGTTCAGATCGTAAGGAGCAGGTAACCAGGTGTATTGGGCAAGGTTTTGAGGTATCAAGGTATCTTGTAAGGAATGGGGACTCTAAATGTAAGGGTAACTCCCCTCTACAAGTAGGTAAGGTAAATTAGAGTCTCCTGGTCCTATATAACTAGGTATGTGAGAGTCTGGAGTCCTATAGGTGAAAGTAGTAGTGATGTGTCGGGTCTGAAGGTAATGTCTGATGTATAGTATGTAAATTAGCATGAGGTACTGCGGCCTGTGAGAATCTATGTAATAACACTATCTACTATATCAGTGATGATCTATAATGGACGACTCACCAGTGGGGACACATGGGACAGACTGGACATAAGGTTTTACGGGTTTCCGAGGGGTATGGGTAAGTCCGATGCCTCGGGTCTAGCGGGTCCGATGATTTCAGGTATCAGGTTCATCGGGTTATCAGTGGGTGTCATTGGGTATGATGGGGAATGGATAGTTAGTGGGCTGGGGTCATAAACCATTGAAATGCTCTATTGTGAGGCCAGCACCGGAATGATCAGCACACCGGGTCAACTTCTAAGTGATTGTTGATGTTGGATTCCGCTCCTTAGCCCCTATTGGGATCAGCTGAGTCATCGGAGCCGATCATGTGACATGTCAATCGGCCGAGCCATCAGATCTAATCATATGACCTGTCAACCAGATCTTATGGAATATGATATCATAATGTACAGTTACTTACTCCATCGCTCCATTACTCTGTCATACCAAAGGAAATGACATCGGACTTACTCCACAGTTATTTAGTATATATACACCATGTAAACATTAGTTGTAGTTGTCAAAACAAGAGATCTATTCTGTGCCCAAGTTACTCTGACTCCTATCCACTCATTTCCGGTCCACTGTAACCGGATCTGCCTGGCCGAGAATTTCATCAGAAAAATTCCGTCGGATTTGTGCTACCCCTAAACCCCTGTCTTCCGCTCCTAATCTTAACAGTTGATTGAAGCAAATGCAGGAGTGCCAGTGAGACATTGATTCTGATGAAATGGGATGTGGAATCTTGTTGCAGTGTTCCAGTATTCCTTCACGATACCAAAATTGATAATAAATGCAGTGTGCCTCAAATGGCCAAGACCCACCAAGACATTCTGCGGTTTGATATCACTGTGAACATAATTGTGTGAGTGGATGTACTCAAGTTGTGAGAGCTGGGAAACAGGTTAGCCTATCTGCAACAACCTAGCACAGACCAACTGACCAGCTGGTCTCCCAGATTCACAACAGTGTGAAGGCTGAATTTTTGATTGTGCGCAAGGAAAAGATTGTGCAGTGATGGCCCAAGGAGGTCAAGAACCAAAGTGTGATATGTTGACTCTCTACTGTGTTGGATGTTCAACATTGACTTCATATTTCCTTTCTCATTCTCATTTGTCATCATCACAGACTCTATAGGATAGATTATAGTCTCATTGTATCACACTGTTTATGCCTCAGCAGTTCTTTCACAACACTGAGGTACAGTTCATGTTTACTTGCACGCCATCTGTTACTTACTTTATTTCACTCTCTAGACGCGTCTCTTAGGTATAATTAATGTCATAGTGGTTCTTTCACAATGCTGAGACATGTCTCTTAGTTTCAACTTTCTACATACTGAACCAGAGGGTGTGGGGTATCCCAACTCCACCTTTAAGTTGTTTCAAAATGGTGTATTCATGCTGTACAGAAGATGAGTGGCTGGCGATGGGTTCGAGTTTGATCACAACTGCATCATATTTAATGATGTTCTATGCATGCATCAGCAAACTACAATGTTCTGTACAGAGCTGTACAGAGCTTCACAGTGCCACAGTGCTACAGCTTGGTCCCCATTGTACAGAGCTGTACAGAACCTCCCAGTGCCACAGCTCACAGTACCACAGTGTCACAGCTTCAAGTAGTAAATAAACAAAACAAATTCACATTTTTTATACTCTGAATTGCCAATGTCAGGAGTTGAACTGGAGACCTCAGGCCCCATTTTCTCAGGATTATTTATTACCAACAACATACTTACCATTACACTATAGTAGCTTTATTATACCTCACTCAAAATGATATATATACCATTTCTCAAGTCACATTACCCAGTCTCTAATAAATAAAAAGCTTGAAATTTCATCAAGTCTTTTTTTACTATGCTATTCCTATTGGTATTTCTAGTCCTAATAAGCAAACATCAGTCACATTACTCGTGTGCCTGAACTTTCTTGAACACACCACTTTCTAGTATTTTGCTTATAACTTATTAGGTGTCACAACCCTTATGCCAAGTTAACGGAGGGCGGAGACACAGGACTCAAACATTGGATAAATGTCATATCCCGTACTCTAGACCTCATTTCCGAACCGTATTTTCCTTCAGATCATCGGATCCGATCCAGTTACCTTATTCCGCTCCTGACCCCTATCTTCCAGTCAGACTTCCATATCCTCGGATTCGATCTAGACTTCCATATCCTCAGATCCGATGTAGGACTTCATTCCCCTCGGCTTTCCCCATCTCTTCTCGGATCGTCGGATCTGATCAAACCCTCATCCTGAACCAGTCCTATTGGATCATCGGATCCGACCTGGTCCTCACTCCTATTTCCGATCCCTTGTAACTACCCCTATCCATCGGATCCGCTTGACAGTTCATTTCCGCTCCAGCCTTGATCTGCTTGACAGCTCATCTCTGTCTCCATTCTCGATCGTCCATTGACAGATCAGTTCATGTTTCCTTTTACACTCCATTTCCTCATGATCGGCCTGTGTCAGTTACCTTTGCGCCTGTCAACTTAGCCTTTCCATATGTACCTCTCACAGCCTCGGAACTCCGCTCACTGCATTCCCATCGCATATCTCATCGTATATAAACCCTTGTAAAACGTAGTAGTTCCTCAGTTCGAATATCGCATCTAGACTCTGCCCACTTCTCTCTCTTGTCCCCTCTGTGTCTCGGGATTAATTCCTGGTAAAGACAACACCTCCGACTCTATCCATCATTAATCCTTCGGCTCGGGATTCCGCTTCCCGGCCGACCCTCTGGGTCTTCGGGATTGTATCCCTAAGACTAACCCCTTCGCCTCTACCTTCGGGTAGTCCATTCCTTGTTAGTTTCTACTCGGACATAGTCCATAGTAGTCTTCCCTTTGTACTCTGTCCGACCCCTATCAGTTCCACCATCCTCGGCCGAACTATATTTCTCGGTCGTTGTTAAGTCTCCTCCTGTTCTGTTTATACCCGGACTGCGTCCAGGAAACTTGTACCTCTGACTTCCGGACCTAGTGCGGAATAGTATTCCCTTCCTATTCCGGACAGCCCCTATTAGTTCCGGCCGCTTCGGCCGAGCTATCTCCGACCGGTCGTCCTTATCCTCCTCCGGAAATTAAGGGCATGTACTCGGGTAAGGGGCGCAGCGCACGAGCTGAAGCCTAGCCCTTCGGATCCGCCCTTCGAGCACGGTCTTAACAATAAACCACAAAGAAGAGATGATATTGAGCAAGGATGTCTGGGCTGCTACAAATGTAGAGACAAGAGGTTTGAACTAAAGAACTACTGACTATAATTGTCCTAACTATATACACATATTCAAGTGGAGATACAAACTGAGTTCTAACTACTAGCCAATCATATAATAGGAAACGGAATCGTACAATGTGATAATGTGAAAGAGTTCTATGACATCATGAGAAAAGAAGCTGCTGTGGATAAGTTCTGGAAGGTTCTATGTTGGTCACGTGCTAAGTCACGTGACATGTCAGGTGATATGATGGCATCTATTTCTGGAGTAGGGTTAGGGTTTCAGATAAGCATTGGTACATAGGTAGGTTTCTTTGATGTTAGCGCTGGGAACGGGTGCTTAATACCAACAGTCGAAAGGAAAGAATAATGGTTTGTATTTGGTACTCGTGACATTAGGATGTGTAACCAAAAAATGTTGTGAGACTATGGATAGATTACCCTTGACAAGGGCTACAAGTTTGATTTTCTTCGAAAAGTTCCCATGATCTACCATAGTCACTCCTTATCAATCCTAAGGTTTAGGATCAATGTTACAGCTGTTTTAGTAAATGATGGCAGTGGTGTCAATTTTTTTTGTAAATTACACAAATTAGGAGCTTTGAGATTTTACCACATCTGCCCATGGCATTCCGCAAAATCAGCGACGATGTCAAACGAGCTGCTATCCGTCTATCTGAGTGTAACTTACTGAGCCTCCAGGACATCCTCAACTGCTGTGGATTCTCAGAATGGACATGGTACTGAGTCATGAAGCTGTGGAGAGAAACTGGTGATGTTGTCAACCAGCCAAGGGCTGCTCGTGGTCATGTCCGTTATTTGGACCGTGAAGACATTGATTATCTCCTGCAACTCGTCCGTGACAACCCCGACTACTTCCTTGATGAACTTGTTGACCTCACCCGAACCAACCATTTCATTTCCGTTCATTTCACTACAATCTTCAATGAGCTCGATCATGCTGGCATGAGCCACAAAAAGCTCAAACATATTGCTTCAGAATGAAATGAGGAGCTCCGTGCTACATTTGTAGCTCGTATGGCTCAATATGATGCATCAGAGCTTGGTTTCATTGATGAGGTGTCGAAAGATGAGCGGACACTTGGTTGACATTATGGACGTTTGTCAAAAGGAAAACAGGCACACAAGAAACAACCATTTGTCCATGGATGTTGTGTCAGCCTGGAAGCATTGCTGACTCTCAATGGCATTGTTGCATGTACTGTTATCAAGGGGTCTATGACAAAGGAACTCTTTCTTGAGTGGCTCGAGTTTACGGTTGTGAGTTCTCGAGCACTCTCGGAAAAGTATGACTCTGACATGCTTCCAGCTACCAGAGTGTTCTGCATATCCAGGTCCATTGAGTGTTCTCGTGATGGACAATGCTTCAATTCACCATGGTGCTGAGATTCTCGAGCTTGCAGACCGTTTTGGTTTGTATTCTTATTGTTTCTTGTGTTTGACTGTCAAACTTACACTTTGCCAGGTGTTCACATCAAGTTTCTTCCACCATACTCCCCTGACCTAAATCCTATTGAAGAAGCATTTTCAAAGATAAAGTATTTCCTTTGTCGTTACAACGAGTACTATAGTGCAACCGAAGGTGATGGAATCCTTTATGATATGTACAAGATTGTTGAGATCATTACTTCTGATGATGCTCATGGTTATTGCATACACGCTGGATACTTTTGACAGGGTAGTACAAAACACTGACTTGCAGAGACACACTCGAGTAACAGTTCCTATTGTACAATACACATCCAAGTCCACTCATGCATCTGAAGGAATCGACCACCTTTCAACAGCATCACATAACGCGGTGTCACGCACCAAAGTGTTTGGTAGCGAGAACATGGCTTTTTCATTTTAATATTCATTTCCCATATCACTCCTTACGTCTATCTTCTTTCATTTTCCCAACTTTGCGATTCTCGAGTTATTTCAAGATCATTACGACATTTGGTGTTCTTTCGGCTCACCATGTTCAACAAGGTCGACCCACTTTCCTCAAATTCCCACGTTTCCAATGCCCTCCCATCTTCGACCCTTACACTCCCAGATATAGGCTAGAACGAGTGTCTCAGCGCGAGTAAGAACAAACGCTAATATTATGTACCTAGAACGAGTGTCTCAGCGCGAGTAAGAACAAACGCTGAGGTAGACAAACGAAGCGCGCAGCTTATGAGTACCAATAGTTACGTAACGGGGGGCTGAGTGTCGATGGTGAATCGCTATATAGTTCCAAGAAGTAGCAACGAGGTAGGTAGTCCAATGACCTAAAACAATATAGCCAACACCAGACGACCTCTATGTTCAGCCAGACCTTGCCATGTTGTGCAAAAATCTCGAAATCCGCGCATTATACGTCCATTTCCTCATCATTCCCAATCCTCTTCCACAACTTCTTCCACCATTCCTTCCAAGCCATTATCCACTTGATCCTCACAACCATGACGACTATGAATGCCCACATCAATCTATCCTCCCTACTCATTCCAGAGATTGCGAACAAATCAGCCAACCTATGCAAATGACCATCCCTTATCGTGTTGGGGAAGAGCCTCACAGACTGTATTTACCCCATGATCCCTGCAAGTCGACATCCTGCATGGCAACCACATGACATCTTTACACCAGGCCATTGGATCATCCCATCATCATTGCACTACATCATTGCACAGCTCTATTATTATCCCCCACAGCAATCTGCTCTTGTCATATCTCTTGGATCATCACTGCACAGCACTTTGTCATGCTCACCAAGCGTGTGGTAATGCTGACTGAGGAGGATTTATCATCATTTGTCATGGTTTGTAATGGTCACAGCTTTGATTTATCATCCTCCCTTTCATATGACTCATGCCCAACCTTATTATTCATCTTGTTCTATTTTTTGCTTATGCTTGGTAATGACCCCTGAAGCGCAGCACTTATTCTTCCATGACCTTCCATGACCTTCCATGACCTTCCTTACCCCCATCATTTTCTTACTCTTATGGCTGGAGCACAGTTTTGCATACGCAAGAGTACGCAAAACACAGAAACATATATAAACCCCTGTACTTTAGCTACAGAAGAGAATTCAGTTCAGCTTCCCAGTTCATAGTCTATGCTCAGTTCCCTCTGAAGCCTCAGATAGGTTTCGCATTTTTCGATCTTCCCACGTTATTGCTTGACTGTGTTCACCTGGAACATTGTCTTCATTCCTCCAGTCTATTCAGTTCATTCCTGCTTGCTGCCTCGAGTGCAGCACTATTCTTTCTTTGCCCTCCAACTGCTAGGTCTTTTAGGACTTGGTAGTGGTCATCTCCCCAAACTTTCCCACACCCCAAACCTCCAACACTCGAAGTGTGTGGAGCACTATACGGATCAGCCCACCCAAATTGAACAACTACTGTACCCGGTGCTTCTCAGTATAAGGACCACTGAGCAGTAGCGTTGTTTTGGTTTGTTTTTTTTTGTTGAGGTTTTCAACAGGCCAACAACGAAGATCGACAGCGGCAATCTCACCAATCTTGAACTCCATCTCCTTCAGGTCTGCAAAGGTTACATAGTGGAGCAGACGAGCTTCCTTGAAGGAATTAGATGCGAACTTTTCAGCAATAGTGTCATCGAGCTTGTAAAGTCCACAAAAGGACATAATAGACATGTTGTTTCCAGGTTTAGAGGATGGGGGAAGGAGCGAAGATGTGGAGTCTGGTGCAGGTCCAATATTTGTGGCTGGGACATTTGGAACTGCATGGTTCATTTTGAAAAAACTCGCAAACTCATTGCTGAAGGTGAAGTTGATGACTGGAGCTGAAGATGATGTGGATGCAGTCTTCGACTGAGCATCAGCTCGACGTTGTAAGACTGGACTGATGGCTGTAGCTTTTGCATTGAAGAGTTGATGGTTCGGGGGCTTTTCGAGCATTGCCTCACTTGTATCCTTGCACTAATCAAAGTTAGCATCAAGACTACACTGAGACACAAGACAAAATATTGACCATTGCAGCAGCCCAGCAGTTGAATTGTTGATGTCCAAGTGGAAAGTGTTTGTCCATTCCCGGAATCAGGTAGCAGTGGGTCAATGGGCAAGCAGAGTCCATCTTTTTGCAGACCCAGTGATCTCATAAGAGTTGGATGTTTCTTACTTTTCTTTCGTTCCCGGGAAGAGTCGCAGCAGACTCTTTCTGTGGAGATGATGTTGGTGAAAACAAGTACCTGAAGCAATCAATTACTTACTCATTTTTTCGACTTGGACTTTGCAAGCTCTGACTCATCCTCACCCTGTTTTTCATTCTCATCCACAACCTGTTAGATGATGTTGATGTTGACATTCGGAGCCTTCGCAGCCATTTCATTGACACGTTTCATCATGCCATCATAGTCAGCCTGAGTCGAGAGAGATAGACCTGGTTTAGGTAGAACCTGAGAGATGTGATAGGTAAGCAAGTAGTTGTCAAAGCAGAGCATGCGAGGATTGATGACTGCCAAGATCTTCACAAGAATTTGAGCTTTGAGGGTATCCCATGGTTCGTCCATACGAAGGTTGATGGATGCATTAACTGGCTCTTGTTTACTCTTGGGCTTCTTCATTTCGCTAGCCGAAAGGATCGACACCATGTATGAAATCTCTTTTGTTGCCGGAGCAGTAGGTTCATTGTTGGTATCTGTCACTGTAAGATTAGCATGAGAATCTGACTATATGCATGGAATTACCTTGTTTTCATTTCTTTGAAACTGTTGGAGGGGGTGTAGGAATCTTCAGGAGTGCATCAGACTCAGTAGCATCATCCAGGATGTCGAGTTCTTTGGATTCATCATCTTCGACATCAGTCAGATCCGCACTAGGATCATCATCAACTTCCATGAGTTCCATCTCATTGAGAGCTTCGAGAATAGTGCTGCTATGGTGAATGTGTTGCGAGTCATCACTATCATCGTCGAGACTGTTCTGTTTATCGAGCATGAGAGGTACAATGTTGTTAGACGATTGTTTGCGCATCGAGTGTACAAGTTGAGGACAATTCATATCAAGTCCTAATTCCTGTAATTTATAAAAAAAATTGATGTCACTGCCATCATTTACTAAAACAGCTGTAAGGTAATAGAAAAGACAGAGTGAAATTTTTGTGCTCAATTCTGTGAGCTCTGTGGGTCTGTAACACACTGTGGGAATTGTGGCTCTGTGGCTCTGGGATCCTGGTGGCTCTGTGGTGTCTGACACACTGTGGGAATCTGTCACTGGCTGCACAAGAACATGAATTCTGTACTTCCTGTGGGAAAAGTTGTAGTTTACTGATGCTGGTATACAACAGCTAAGCAGGGTGCATGTTGAATTTTTACAGTTGTAGTCAGCTTGTGAATGATGTACCATATGAACCAGATCCCACAACATCTCCAAGTCTGAATCTACCATCAACTCGTATCAGGAGCTTATGATTCATGGTATGTGATAACTTGAGCTTTGAGGAGTACAAGAATCCAACGGGGAATCCAACTGGGAACAAGAGTTGAGAAAATAATATGTGATTCCACATTTTGAATCAGCTTGAGCTGCCTCAAGCCGGCCTCAAGCCCACTCGAGCCGCCGTTCATGATTTTTGGCTTACAGTTGGTTCGTGGCACTTCGTGCAGCTAATGAACCGGACCAAACTATACATAAGTGGCCTAGCTCACTAGGATAGCCAAAACACTGGCAAACCGGTGAACGCCAAGCCGGAGCGGGTCGTAGCCGAGCTGCAGTTGTACTAGACTGGATGATGGCGAGGAGGAGGAGGATATTTCAAATGTATCAGATGTTGAGTATTAAGTCTAATTGTCTCTGGTTGTGAAATAAATGTTTTGACACATTTTTAACTTGTAAGCCCGAGCCTCCTAAATTTGGGCCTGGCCTGAGTTTCTTCCAGGCCCGAGCCCGGGCTTTCAGGCCAAGCCGGGCCCAATGCATCACTAGCCCCGAGCTCTGGCAAATAACTTTTGGTTCTGCTCATGTTGAACATCAGATACGGTACAGCGCCTTCAAGATTCACAGGCGATTTAGATTCTGAGTCCTCATCAGACAGTATTTTTACAATCTCTGGGTGCTGTTCTGAATTCAGACATCGTTTCATGTTGACCGGATAGGCATAAAAATCAACTTTGCATTACATCATGTATTTACACTACTCAACACTTGCAAGCTTCCACATATTGATCATGGCTATTCTCTACTCAATCTACAATGGTGCGTCGTTTCTGATCTTCGTAGGGGTTTGAAGTTGTGTAGGGGGCGCCTAGTCATCCCTGTTACTCGCGCGAATCAATCTCTCTGCGTTTTCAGAGCGAGGCTCGATGGAGCATAGGAAAGGTTTCGGTCGGCTGCCGACGAGATTAATGTTGCGTGGCCGTTTGAACTGAAGCCACTTACACTGATAACGCAAATCCCGCTGTAAATTCGGGTTTCACATCAATTTGACATCCGGTCGCGTCCTTCCTTTTTCCAATGCGCAATGTTGCCAAAATGGAGACAATGGAAGCCCAAATACTCTGATCTGCAATATACAGTCCGGGGCACTTTCGTCTGTTTGAGACCATGAACATCCTAGAATTGGTAAATGAAACAACTAAGCGAAGCTTACCGTCCAAAACCAAAGTAGGGCGATGTTATGCCTTCGAGAAGTTCTCCAGTAGCTGACAGATGCCGTTCTGGCTTGTAGCTCATTGGATCCGGGAATCGTGTTTCGTCATGTGTAATCGCCCTGTGATCCTTTGAGCCAACCAGCCAACCAATCCTGTAAATGACTTACCAAATATTTACAACAACATTGATACCTGGAGTGATGAGGGTTCAGCGCGGCTAATTGGTGTCATAAATTGTATATCCACACCTTTTGAAATGTAATATCCGTCGTAAATATCGCTTGTACTCGTAGCATGTGGAAGGGCTGATGTATCGCATGAGCTCTTGGAAGCACGATTGGTTTGGTCTTGACTCACTAAGGGGAACCGTCGGTCGCCACCGTAGAGTCTCAAGATACACTGCTTCGATATAGGGAAGTTTCTCTCGGTCACTGAAATCAGGGAGACGACTGTCACCAACCACCCTATCGATTTCTTCTTGTGCCTGGCAGAACATTTGCTACAGAGGAAAGGGAGGCACATATTTATGGATTGGACGGACCTTAATCTGGACCTCTGGATGAAGTACCATAGCCAGCAAAAAAACAGACAAGCTAGAGTCAGTCTGACAAGAGACGCATATCGGTGACTGAGGAACCAGATCAAGTTTGACTTTGCCTTACAGTTTCAGCTCCACCTTTGTGACACCTTTCTCGTGAGTGTCATAATATTCTCACCATGACTGCAGAAACGCACCCATGAATACAGTTGCAGCAACTGCCTTGATTATCTCTTCGTCTTCAACGGTGACAGTGTCGTCCTTGGTTGCGTATCTGCCCAAAAGATCCTTGACGAGGGACTGTCGCATTGTCCCACCAACCTGACATTGAAGTATGAGAAAGGGGATATCTGTTGCAAAATAAAATTACCATTTCAACTTTTACATACTCTATAGGATCGTTAAGGATGTCACGAGCGAGTCTGCGGCATTCTCCAGCCCAGCGCTTGTACGTTCCGCCCGGAAACCACGACGGTAAATATTGCACTAGGAGGATGACATTAGTGAAGTGGTTATGCATCCAGGAAGAACTCACAAAATGGGATCACTCCTATCAACGCAGCACGCTCTGGTGAGAGCGCCTTAGTAAAAATACTAATGAAACGTTCAATCTTGGTTACAAAAGGATCCTTGGCCGGCGCGGGATCGTAACCGTATGTAACGGCCATGATGATCGCCGCCGATAACCTACGCATGATGGTTATTCGCGTTGAACAGAGAAAATATTGTCGGTATATACGTTTTTAAATGCGCAGGGAACTGAGTTGGGGAAACGATGAGATTCTCCAGGAATTGGTGAACTTTCGAAAGTTGCATGGACTGGTATTCGCGACAGGCTTCCTTGCTGAATCCTACGTGGTACATCTTCCTGTCTGTAATCACATAATTCGAAAGCTAGATTATCGCAGTCAAACCGAAACAAACGTTGCCGCAACAGGTCTCCATAGGGCAACAACCCGGTGGCAAAATCCATCCCAAAACTGCAGGTAGTTTGTATTATTGAGGAAGAGCAAAGTGATAATTGTTTGACGTACAGTGCACTCGTGGAAATATGTGGTCTGTCGGAATACACTCCAGAACGTTGGTCAAGAAGTGTATGTGCAAGCTCCTCGGAATTGATAACGAGGAACTCCTGACCGAGGATACTTGAATAGATAATATCACCTTCACAGTGCATCATTGAGTCGCGTCTTAAACCACTCGACTGAAACGTACCGTATTTCTTCGCCCAATCGGTATACGATAGCCAAGGCGCAGAAACATCCAGGTCAAACACATTCCCGAGGATCGGCAGACCCTTGGGCCCTGGAGGGAGTGGCAGGCCCCTCCGAAGCCTCTGTTTCTTCCAGACACGAATGGAGATAGACAGCAGCAAAGAAAATGCAAAGAATCCCAAAAGCTCCGGCATTGTCAACATTATTGGGGGGAGGGGGGTGCGTGGTATGTTGTAGGTCTGTCCACAAGACTAGGACGTTACTTATACAGCCGAAGAATCACTAATACAATTCCATTCGGTTCATTCTGCCTCTACATTCGCAACCATGAAGAGCTTCAGGTTACCGTTGTTGGCTCCTCAAAGAAGTACGAGTTAGGCAGAGCACATCGGTTCTTGTTGAGTGAGACTAACAGGTTTGGAATGAAAGTCTAACTGTGTGGCAATAACATTACCTTCGCCACAGACTAGTCCTGAGTAGATAGTTTCAGATGTCGTACACATGCCATAAATTCATCATACAATCAAGCATTGACTCACCCTTTCAGAGGCCTGATTGGCACACTAGCCACATGCATGCATGCGGTGATGTACAGCTAGTACATAAAGAAAGCGATCCATGAAGAGGGCGACCCATGAACCCACCAAGTTGCTGCACTCCTTAATCTTGAATCGCGGTGAAGGCAGTTGGTCCACAGTATACGGAGCCTTCAGGTCAGAGTGCGTTTCAAACCACTGCAAATTCACTGGTGAGTATAACAAATGAGTTGAACTTAAACATGGATGAGACAAGACGCTTTGTGTAACGGATCCGGGATTGGTAAAGTGGACTATTCCTTCGATCATTTTGTTCGCCTACTTGTGGTCTCACTCTTGTCTCACCCTAGATCAGTTCTATCAACAACGCTTTTACCCCATCTGTTATTCTGAATAAAAACTTTTTTTTATTGTGCCAGTGTCGAATACCACGAGCACAATATGCTTCCGCCGGTCGCAGTGACAGAAGCGCTCCTCGTATATTTAAACTTCAACGATCTTGAGCGACCGTGCATAACTGTAGGAATGTGATAAAGTTCTTGAGATTATGAGCACCCTACACCCTGCATTCCAAGTCTGACAAACGAGAGCGCAATAATAATTATACCACCATGATATTGATTAAACTCATCGTCTCTTGGAGGGTGGTTGATCCATAAAGTCCTCTGCCGCTTTCCTCTTCGATCCAAAGCCAAAAGCCACCTTTGTCCGGTCCGACGTCGCAGGAGTACCTGTTTGTGTTTGTGTATCTGCAGCTGATGATATGCGGGAAAAGCCTGGCTTCATAGCTGGGGGTGAGTTCGACCCACTAGGGGGTATAACGGATGAAAAGCCTGATGGGGCAGGACTTTGTGAATTGAGGTGAGACTGCAAGTGTGGTGCTGGCAGCGTCATGAAACCAGTGGACTCAAGCAATGGCGCACCACCGGCCTTCCCTGAGTCCTTCTTCTTGCTCTTCGCCTTTTCAGTCTTGCCTTTTGACAGCGGTTGAGGGTCCAAGAACTCCGACGCCTGAGGGACAGCACTATACGGAGTGCAATGAGAGGCAGTAAGAGGTCTAACACAGGATGAACATACCCTCTGTTACCCACAGACAGTACGAAGTGAGCTTGGCCAGTTTTCTCCTGGCGGATCTGGAAGGCACGGTTCATGCTAAGGGGGGTATCACCACTTGCCATAGCTGCTTGCTTCTTCTCCTCCGCAATTTTCTTCAGCCTCTTCTCCGTCTTCATCTTCCCGGAGCCCTTGCCATGGAATTTGTGGGACAACGCCTTCCACGACTCCTTCGGGGTCAGCACACGGCCATACTCATCGTAATAGACAATTTCGACGTCAGGCTTGTAGTCCTTGAACAGCTCTAGCTGCGCGCGAGCCTCTTGTTGTTCTCGGAGTCGGTTCTCGTACTCTCGAGTTGCTTGGTCTTTGTTGCCACTGCGAGACTGTAAGCGATCTGTTTCACGCTGAGTTTGTCGATGACGATATTCGGCGAGGAATCGATCCCTATGTAACTGAACATCCTCTCGCACGGTCTGATCCGCCGATGGCAGTGCCAATACACCCTGCTGCCGAAGAAGTGAAAGGGTTGCAGCCATACCGGAGCCGAACGTCTTTTCCCCTAACGTCCCAACCTCGGCATCGTTGTTAACTGCGGTGTTCTTCTCCTTTGCTTGAGTAATGACTTCCATCATATCCTCGTACTCCTCTTCCTTGACAACCTCACCAGCTTCAACTTCGTCGAGAGCCTCGTCACCTGCAGTCACTGAAAGATCACGAGAAGGTGATATCTGTTTTGCAGGGGTAGGCTCTACTGACACCTCTGCAGTCTCCGTCTTCACAGCAGTTGGGTTGTACGAGATAGCCCGAACAAATTCCGAGGTATCGTCGAATGTTAAACCATTGGCATCGCCATCCTCTAGGTCGTCTATCTGTATAATATCATCTGCTTGACTTGGCTGCTCTCGGTTGCGCTCTTCTGCGACTAAAAAAAGTCACTCCAAACCCTCGCCCTCAGAGGGAACCAGCCCAGCTTACCTTTACGAACAATCTCTTCCGGAGACAACTTCTTGGGTTTGTGGAGCTTTGCTCTTCGGGACCGAGCAAGGGCAGCTTGTAGCTCATCGTCATCGACAAAGTTGGCGTCTAACTCACGTGGCCTAGGAACAACCAGTTTCCCATCAACCTCCATAGCATTCTCGTCGCCGTCAATGGGGACACGACGTGATGAACGTTTCTTCTTAGTCTGGTGGGTGTGGATGACAGGTCGGATCCACCATAAGGTCAATAACGTAAGTGGCGCTCACCTTTGGCTTCTTGAAACCCACTTCTCCTTCTTGCAGGTAATCACGGGTTTCCAAATTTTCTAGAAACGGCGAACATCAACCCAAAGGACGGGACAAGGTAAAGATAAGAACTGACTAGCGTAATCTATTGACAACAAAGCCTTGTTTACGCTCACTAGTTCTTGTTTCGCTTGAACGCCATTGATTGCGGTAGACGTAACAGAACTGCCCAAACGGAAATCCTGAAAGATAGGAAAGGGATTAATTGTGGGCTCACATTGTGGATGAGACACGTACAGTTTCCCTAGTACCTTCAATATCTTCATCATATTTCGCCAGAATTGATCTCTTCATTCCAGCCTTGCCATCTCCGAATTCGTCATCGTCGTATCCAGTGTAATCCCGTCTTTTAATCTTCAGTTCATTATTCTTGCGAGTGCGTTCTTCTTCGGCCATCTCAACATTCTGAAGTTCATCCTCTGGATGGATAAAATTTAAAACAGCAGCGTCATAGTATGGCTTGCAGTGGGCGCACCTTCATTGTCAAGAATACGGCTATCTTTCAGTGTAAGAATACGGGCGTCGCCTTCTCCAAGGTCCTCAAAGTCGTGGCTGACTTTGAGACCAACCAAGTCCTCTGCAGATAGACCATCAGGCAAGTCTTTTGACACTAGAGAGACTACACGCACTTTCAGTATACTCGTCACCCTGAAAAGCTTTGTCCAAGTTCTCAAGTTCCTGCTGTCTTTTCTTCGCAAGCTCCTTGTCACGCTTCTTGGCTTTCTTGATCCACTTCAGGGTATCTTCTGTGTCGCCGTTGGGGTCACCAAGTGTTGCACCGCTGAGGGAGGCATGGAGCTCTCGTCTATTCCTCACCCTGTGATTGCAAAAAATGAGCAATAGTCATTGACTGAGGCTGCAAAGCTAGGATAAATGGATCGAAACTCACTTTGCTATCCGGTCAAATATTTGCCTGGAAAAGAAAAACGTCAATCAGAACAAGTCGTATACTCAGAAACGAACCATGTAAATACTTTGTTTCTCTCTCTTTGACCTGTCGCTCGCGCTGCTTTGCATAGTTATCCTCCGCTTGCTTCTCTTTGTCGTTGGCTGGTGCAGAGTCATCTGTAAGAGGCTTGAGACCAAGGGATATACGGATCTTGTTCGTCTCCTCGAGACTGATGCTTTCCTCCATTGACATTGTGGTTTAGAATGACGAGCACAAGAACTGGGGGCCTGGTCCTCATTAGTCATTGTCGTGGAAAGAACGTTCCATATTTGGTCATAGGTTTTTGTATATTGATATTTAATATACTGACGCCGTGCTCTTGTCCGGATGTCCGGCATCCATAATCAATGTGCTTCCACGAAGTTCTAGTGCTTATGTAGTGTACATCGACTTCCTAAGTGCACTATGGGTTGAATTCTCTGAATCCCAGAGACAGTGAGACACACTAGTGCAGGATTACCTTCGGATGGAATGGAGCATTCACCGAAAATTGATCCATATCGGCCCAATAATGGGAATGATTAGTCATGGCCTCGAGGCAGAAGTCCTGAATCAATTTGAAATGTAAGTTACATGCACCCACTATATGGCCCACTATGGATTCGGGGTAGACATCTTTTCTTATATAGCCAGGCGCATATGATCTTTTGACCTTAGGCTTCTCTTCTTTCTTTTGACCTTTCTTTTTTCAGGCCATCTTCATGGTTGCATCAGCGGACTACCGTCTTCCAGCTCTTGCTGCCATATCTGCAGTGGCATATGGCCTCGTCAGCTGGTGGTCACAGAAGAAGAGAAACCCAGGAGGTCTTCCTCTTCCTCCAGGTCCCAAGCCGCTGCCAGTAGTGGGTAACGTGCTTGGTCTCAAGGTTGATGAGCCATGGGTCACATACACGCACTGGGGTGCTACTTACGGTATGCCATTGGACGTGGCTCTGCCTAGTACACATCATACTAATACTATTTCAAGGCGAATTGGTGTACTCTCGTTTGCTTAACCAGGAAATCATTTTGATTAACACTGAGGAAGTCGCGAGGGACCTGTTAGAGAGGCGCTCCAACAACTACTCCGACAGACCGGGCATTCTGTGCCTGACGAATGACTTGTACGTATCAAACTTCGCATACGAATGTCAAATTTATCCAATCACGCCAGTTTTGGCTGGTCATTTAATTCAGTTATGATCAAGTATAATGATCGTTGGAGGCTCCACCGACGATTGTTCCACCAAGCATTTCGCCCAGAAGCAGCTTTTGCATATCAGTCAATGCAACTTCGCAAGGCACGAGAACTGTTGACAAACTTGCTTGAAGACCCAGTACACTGGAGGGCGCATTTCCAGACGTAGGAATGCTGATATAGTCGGTACCAATTTGATGCTGATTTCGCAGATCAGGCACTCAGCCTCTATTATTATGTCTGTTGTTTACGGTTACGAAACTGCTCCGAGGGACGACCCCATCATTTCCATCGTCGAGAAAGCTGTCAACTTAGCGGTGGCTTCAATCAAACCAGAGGTTGCCGCCTTCCTTGGTGCATTCCCATTTCGTGAGCTTATTCGCTCTTTTATGACTATTTGCTGTCTCACAAACATACAGTGCAGCACATTCCGACCTGGTTTCCTGGAGCTTCGTTCAAGCGGACAGCTGCCTTATCCACGAAATATGCTGAGGACATGATTGAGGCGCCATTCCAGTACGTTGAAAAGAATATAGTGGGTTTAATTCTCTTTGGTCACTAGTCATTCGTCTCATCTAATACAAACTAGGCGTCAGGCTCGGCATCCCCATCCATGGTCGCTGACTCTTTGAGAAGAGCCGAAGATGAAAACGTGTCTGAGATGTACATCAAGGCAATCAAAGAAACTGCTGTGACTGCCTTCGCAGGTATGTTGGTGTGACCTCGATATTTCCATGTCAATCCCTTACGTTATTGTTTCCTTAGCTGCTTCCGAGACAGTAAGCCACGCGACTGTCTACGAAGATGTTGCTAATAATTTTTCTCTCAGACCGCATCGACTCTGCTCATTTTCGTCTTGGCGATGCTGCAGAACCCGAAAGTACAAGCCCGCGCACAGGCTGAAATCGATTCCGTGGTCGGTTCGGTCAGGCTGCCGAATTTTGAGGACAGAGCGTCACTGCCATATGTCGAGGCTGTTCTCCGCGAAGTTCTCCGGTGGCACCCCGCTGTACCATTAAGTTTGTATCGCACAAACCATATGTTGTGAGCGACGCACTAAACGTGAATGACTCAGGTATTCCCCACGCTGCCACGAATAATGACGTCTATAACGGATACTTCATTCCCAAAGGTGTGACATATTTTATGATTTTCGCTTATCGATTGACATGGTATCAGGGGCTACGATCATAACGAACACATGGTGAGCATTTACAAATTAACTGACTTACAATGTTTTTGCCGCTGATAAGTTACCACAGGGCGATCACACGCAACGAAGCCAAGTACCCCAACCCGGAAGAATTTAAGCCCGAGCGTTTCTTCAGCGCCGATGGTCAGCTGAATAATGACACCGTGAGCTTTGCCTTTGGTGCGGGTCGCAGAATCTGTCAGTCGCTTGTTGAGCTCTATTATGCCTCCTTATTAATTATTTTCATCATGACATCATAAAGGCGTCGGGCGATATATCGCGGATGCATCCATCTGGTCTGCGATGGTTTCGATTCTCACTTTCTTCGATATCAAGAAATGTAAAGACGGGCAAGGCAATGATATTAATGTAAACCCGAAGTTTACGGCGGGCATTACTTCGTAAGCTTATTTTTTGTGTGCAATTTCTGATTCTGATACCTCCTCAGTCATCCCTTGCCCTTCCCTTGTCTCGTCATCCCCCGACACAAAGGATTGAGCCCGGAAAAGCTGGCTCAAATGTTCTAATGTTCAGTCTCACAATGTCTGGTTACAGCTGGTTCTGGTACTGTAAACTCTCCTCTTTCTTGGATGTACATCATAGCTTTCCGACGACCCCTAAAGTTTTTATCTTAACGATATCTGACGTCCATTCGAAATGTCCTCACGAGCATGCATTCATGTTGTACAACTACTCGCTTTATACGTCTTGAAAATGATCATGCAAACCCTGAATCCCCTTTGCAATCATCTACATATTATCAAGACATAATGACCTCACGCTTACAAGCGGTGGTGCGACCGGTAGAACCAGGTATGTTGGGACAGGATAAGGTATCTGGAACGAGGCTCTTCGCGGGAAATCCTACAGGCCGGACAGTGACTCGTGGAACGGAGCCAGGTTGAATCCCGCCGACTTCAGTACCAGACAGATCGCAAGGACTGGAGATGCAGAAAGCCGAGAGTGATCTTGTGTGCGTCGTGCAAGGAGAGGAAGATGATTGTTCAGCCAGACTTGAAAACAGAGCGGACGGTGACCAGTCAGAAACGGACGAGATCGGTGACGAAGGGGGTGTGGACGAAACGGGTTTCTGGACGTTGCGTCCTCCACGCCCCGGAGTACGCGCGCTGTAGCTGGGACGCAGCGTGAACACTTCTCGAATAGCGGGATCATAGATCACAGTGGAGATCTTGTCTGTAAACCTCAGTTTCTCCTGCCGCTGGATTTCATCGGGGGCACCAATGGCGGCGGAGTAATCCACGTTGACACGCGGAGAGCTAGCATAGACGGAGAAGTCGAGTAGATCAGCTGCAGATGCGACAGAGTGGACACCATTGAAGTATGGAGCAAAGTACGTGCTGCCTCGGTTGCCGAATGGAGAAGCGAACCGGTTCTCTCCCGCACCCGGCGAATAGGAGCAGTTCGGGCGAGTGGGCGAGCGAAATTGTTTCCCTTGGGGAGAGCTGGTCCATACTTTGAGGGAAGCGGATGACAGGGACATTGACAGGTCTTCGTCGCAGGGAAGCGAATTCTTGCCGGACTGGAGCTGCGTGTCAAAGACAGGTGGCCAAGAGTTGCGGATCGTAGATGAGGGAGGAGAAAACGAAGGCATAGGTAACAGCGGGCGAACGGACAGGGGATAAGACAGTCGTGGAGATCCCCGAAAATTGACGATATTACAACGACCAAGCTCCGGGTCACTGAAGTTCGCCGACGATGGCATCTCTTGGCCTTGGGCAGTCCTACATCTGGCGTCTTCAAGCCGCCGCAGGATGACATTCTGTGGTAGGACGAAAGGCTTCAACCCTTTCGGTTTCTGGGATGAGACAAGTTGAACGATAGTAAAGAAGCTATGGCGGTCAGTTCCTGGTGTACCGGACTCTTGAGTCGCTCGCCCTCCACCAGTAAAGAGATCGAAGAACGAGTGGAACAGTCCTGTAATGAATGACAAGGATTTATGGAGAAAGTGGACAAAGGAGTGCAGAATGGAAGACATATTCGCGAGCGCCGACGAGTAAGGACAGTGGCAGACGTGTTCGCGGACGACTTGGCGGTCGGGTCGCAAAGGGTACAGCAGCAGTACTTACCGTTGCTGACATATAAATATTAGTGCAGCATGGCGGCTGACATGTATCCTTATCGTCACTTGACTTATTTTATTTGTGGAATTGTCAGCCTCCCCATTTCGTAGGCGAGGTTGGCTGAGACCGGGCGACAATTGCTTCTAGAATTCGAATCTGTTATTGTTGTCTGAGCAACTACAGAACTGGCTGTAGGAGGTCGGGGGGAGGCACGCGATAATGTGGTGTATGCCATATAATGGAGATTGCAGTGAACCCACAGTATTATGACGACTGTGGTATTGTACAGAGTGCTTTTACAGCGTTCCAATGCTTTGAATTCCAAGGTCCTTGGTAACGATGCAGCGGTCTTTGTCCCTCCCCTTCCCACCCTCGAATGCCTTCATTAATGATTCCTGCCCCTCGTCGATCCTGATAAAAAGATGAGGTTGGGTATTGGTTGGTGAAAAAAAAGGTATCATTACCATTTCACAGAATGGGCGGATTTCTCCAATATGACTTTGACAGTCGTCCACGAAAATCGGACTATGGACGGGAAACCGAAAGTAGGGTCGAGTGAGTTCTTTATCCAAGTTTGAGTCTTTGGATCTGGAATTGCGTTCAGCAAGGAGGCAGATCTCCTTCGACTTAAGTAACAGACCGGATGGATAGCCACTCCCGAGTTCTCTGTTCCAGTTCTCTTTCCGAGCGTTCCTAACAGTATTGTCGTCTTTTTCGATTAGTTCTTCGAAGGTCCAACCATCCACACACGCATCCCTTGTCACCTTTGCTGCCACGCTGGCTGCTCCCACAATCTTGAACTTTGAATCTGCTTTCGTTGTCACGGTGAAGCTGATGCCCGGGAATTGTGAAGAAAGATACGCTTCATAAGTAGTTGTGTTGCCCAGTGCATCCACATATACCTAACCAGAGAATAGTTTAGTATTCATTCAAAAGCACAGGGCGCATGTTAACCTCAGTCAACTGGAGTCCACGCTGAAGAACGTCGCGTATGAGCAACACGGTTGCATCCTGGGATTGCTTGTTGAGATTCGTTGGCGGGACCTTCAACATCCCAGCTGATATGGCTTGTGGACTAGTCACCATGAGAAGTCTCGCAAAAGATAGAACTTCGTGTATGCGTACCTGATGACTCGGACAGACCAACCGAGATTCTGAGGATCAGAGTTAAGCACACCTAACAATTGGGCTCGCTTTTCTGGAGTGAGTGTTTTTGAGTCTAGTGGAAGACATGGCTCGTGTCATGATGTAGTTGGGCGCTTGGGAGACGTTTACCAGCAAAGCCCAGCTGCTCTAAGTCGGTCTTCCAAGATGCAGGACAGTAGGCAACACCATAAACAAGCGGCCCAAGTACAGGGCCACGACCAGCCTCATCAACACCAAGGATGTATGGTCCTGGTGCTGTAGGCGTTGGAGAATGGTAAGTATACGAGTTTGTGAGTGGGCATGACGGTCCAGGTGCTGATAGAATAAGAGAAGCAGAAGGAGACATAATTTGCGCGATATTTTATGGGTATCTCAACTTGAACGTATCTAACAAGGGCCTCCGCAATTGCAAGTCGAAGTTAAGCGAGGAAGAGCAAGTGTACGCGTTCTTTGTACCTGTTGATATTTATTTAGCAATGGCCAAAACAGACACACACAGAGAAGTCTCCTTTTCCAGATATCTCGACATATATGTGTCGTCCCTGCTCTATCTGATCAAGCGAATAAATTCAGTAGTCGTGGCTACTGTAACAGACACGCTATGCATCATGAATTCGCTATGTATCTTGCGTTCCAGCCTGGTTTTAACTTTGAAGTTTTTCCTTTAGGAATCAACTCCTAACAAAAGTTCGACTTGCAATGCATGATGAATATATTGTACATCGTACTACCAACTTGAAGTCCGTCGTGCACGTTTGACCTATACTACTATGGCATACTCAAAATTCTCCCTGATTCTCGAGGGAGCTTTTAGCGCGTTCATGTGCTACAGAAATAGTGATTCAGCATATTGTATTCTTCACAAGGTTGAAGAACGCACCTGCATGCTTGACCTTTTCCTTTTCAAGTTCGTCCAATCCCTTGGTCTCTGCAATGCGGTCAACGAAGCCACCGGTCAGTGCCGCCCTGCAAAGGGTATTTTAGTCAGATAATTTCTAGGCCATTTTGCATGATGATGCTCACAACATTTCGACAGCCTTCGCATGGTTCGCGGGTTTTCCGTTCTTCTGGACATGCTTCTCGTACGCTTTGGCAGCCTAATATGTGATCGGTAATGACCTCTGGTTTATCAACAACGAAAGACAAACCTCGTATGACGCGGCAGCGGCAATGAGCTCGTGGGACAGTTTGGCAGTGTGTCCGCCAGTTACCTACAGATCGTTGAGATGAGTGATTGACCTAACACAGCACTTGGGCTTACCTGGGCGTGTGCCTGAGCCTCTGGAGAATCGTTCGTGAACCACATAGTGTTTATGTAAAAGAGGGGATGCAATGGCTTATGGGGAGGTGACCCTTTTTATACGGGAGCCGCAACACTGGAAGGTTGACAATCTCAGTACCGCGATGATATCAGCGTGGGGCCACTGCTTTGGACTTAAGCGCTAAGCTTCACCCCAAAAATTGCAAAACTTTGCTCGTCTGGTGCCTTATGTCTGTCCATCCTTTGCATATCATATCTTTTTGATTAGGGTAAAATCTTGATTTTCACAAGTTTTATCAGACAAACAGACAGTGCTAGAGGGGCCTTGCTCGGCACCTTCTTAACCCTTCCAAATCAGTGAGTTTGCAATGCTTGAATTCAGGCTTGACCGGCAGCATAATAAAGGATTTTTTGCCAATTTCAAATGTTCCCGGAGGGGCTGTCTGCCTCCCTAAAGTCGAGACTACTCCTCTTCCATGAGGACAACCTGACTCGATTCAACTGTTATGATGCTGTTTCGGACCTGTTATAGATTCAGAGTCGATGATACAATTGTGGAGAGCATAAATGAGAGCAGAATGGGAGCAACTATTTTTATTGTAATAAGAAAAATGGAACCGCGATAGCGGGAGCCTCGTCGAGGACCAGCCTGACTTATAGTATACCCCTACAGATAAGAGACTTTCAGTGGCGTTGACTACGTCAAAACTCCCCCCTCCAAATACATACGTCAGACTGATCATCGTCGAGCCTAGAGCCGCACCCCATCGGAGGTGTCATCAACTTACGTCACCAGATAGATTGTCTCATGATTGAACCGCCTATCTATCGCACTCGAAATCTGCATTTCTTACGGCGCAAATGCAACTAATAATGGGGTAGAAGAGAACATGATTTGTATCATATCGTGTAGATATTTCGACTTGAACGTGTCTCCTAAGGCCCAATCTTTGTTAGGCCTCTGCCTCTCGCACGCGTTTGATTCAAAATCCTCCATGTTTCTCGAGGGAGCTTTTGGCTCGTTCGTTTGCTACAGAAAGTGATTCAGCGCATTGTATACTTCAAAATGTGAAGAAACGTACCTGCATGCTTGGCTTTTTCCTTGTCCAATGCGTCCATTCCCTTGGTCTCTACAATGCGGTCAACGAAGCCACCGGTCAGCGCCGCACTGCGAAGAGAGTTGTTTGATTCAGATTAGGTCGAGACCGGTTTACATACTGATAATACTCACAGCAGTTCCACGGCCTTCGCATGGTTTGCGGGTTTTCCGTTCTTCTGGACATGCTTCTCGTACGCTCTGGCAGCCTAAGGTGTGATCGGTAATAACCTCGGGTTTATCAACAACGAAAGACACACCTCGTATGACGCCGCAGCAGCAATGAGCTCGTGGGACAGTTTGGCGGTGTGTCCGCCAGTCACCTGCAGACCGTTGAGATGAGCGATTAACCATATCACACCGCTGCAGCCTACCTGTGAGTGTGCCTGAGACTCTGGAGAATCGTTCGTAAACCACATAGTATTGATGTAAAGGGGGAAATATGAATGCAATGGAATATGGAGGTGACGCCTTTTATAACCGCAGGGAGGTCATTCCGATGCCCGGCGGTGCGATGATATCAGTGGGGGTTGCACACTGCTTTCGACAAGCGGTTCTGCGGAGCATGCGCCCCACCTGAAGATATTTGTGCCAGCCAGGTGCATTTAGTGCCTCATGTATTTCTGTCTGAGCTTTGTAATTTTGCCTTCGTCGGTCGGTCGTCTCACACGAAGTTTAACCTGTTAGGACTAACCATTATAGACATACCTAACGGGTGCGGCACTTTGACAACAATTTCAAATGTTCCAGGTCGAGCCGACTAGGTTGCCAAGCTGAGACTGCCTCCGATCAACAAACAGACGATGAGTTGGATGAGTTGGACAGCCTGGATTCAACTCACAAGTAAAACCGTATTATAACTCACAGAATAGTTATGGTTGCTGTAGCTTATTATAGATCTCGGAGTCGACACTATTTTGTAGGAGAATGCAGAGTCTATGCATGGGCTTGACCTGAAAAACCGCCCAGTCCCTTGGAGTCCAAAGGCGTCATCGACCTACGTCACCGGTACGCACTATGATTGCTGCGGAACTCAGTGTCAGGACGGTTTCAGATTGTCCCAGTCGGAAACACCTTACCCCACCTTTCCGACTCCACGTAGTTCGGGAGTGTCCGGTTCTTCTCGCGAGTTTGGCGCCACTATCATTGAACGCCTATGAGGAAATTCTGTCGCACTCTTGTTTGTATTTCTTTACATTCTGGATCAGCTTTGAACAAGTCACTATGACCCTGCCTAATTTTCACAAGCCTGCGCCTTGCTAATCGCAAATGCACACCTGACAGCCTCCATAGCAGGTTGTCTCTCCATATAGCTACCGCTCACAATCGTCAGGTTTTGCGGGTCCTGCATCAAAACCATCCGGACAGGGTTGAGCTCAGTGTACTGCTCCCACATCGGAGACCTGTCCAGCTTGTAAATATTGGGATTGCCGGCGCGCACGAAGGAAAGCCAGTAAGCAATGAGTTCGGAAGCGAATGCGAGTTCGGCGGGCGTTTGTGGCGTAAATGTCGTAGAGCCGTTTAAACTAAAATATCATCTCTATGAGCCTCTATTCTTAGTTAGGACAGACTGAATGCCAAATGCCCACCCGGTGTTAGTGCCATCAAACATCATCCAGTTCTCTGCAGCGTGTGAAACGACATCGGTACCGCTCGTTGGGTTAGGTGTGTTATACCGATAAGTCCAAGTATTGGAATATAACGAGGATGGGCCGCCCATGGCCTGGCGCTGGGGTATCGTTAGCATGACTCAAGGGACTACAGTCGTAAAGCTCAGACTTACACCGCATATCAGTTCAGGTTCGCCTGTGGCCACCTGGAACTGCTGACTCGAAGAATTAAATTCACCTGCTGGATATAGCCACAAAAACTCTTGAATTTCTCCGTCTGTCAGTGATGGAAAAAACTCCTTAAGTGCAAGAGAGATGTTCGCCCCGCCAGAAAGAGTCTCGTTGGACGTTGCGCTGAAAAATGTTGCCGTCAGCGGCGGGAGCGCGGCACCGGAATAACTCGAGTGCCAACATACCCAACTATAAGCGGAACATGAGCGAAGTCATCGCGTTGGAACATTGACGTAGGGTGTCCAGTAATCAGTATGCCGTCCAAGACGGGGCGGAATGAATTGTACAACCCGGAACTGTCTCTCGTCAGCTGCGGAAATGAGTGCTGCGTAGAGTGGACAGAACTTGCAATTTCCCCTGGACTGCAGCATCCTGTGCCCGTGCAAGCGCACTGATGCTTACACCACGGAGGCATATCATTTGTTCCGCCACAGAACCCGTTCCACACCCTGCGTACGATGCGTAAAATTGGAACAGGGGCTGTTAATGGGTGTTAGATCTGGTGCTCATCCCCGTGGGACGCTTGCCATACCTGCTGTTGCTCAGGGGTGGGAAGGGGCGTCCTGAAGACACTCTGCGCAATAGCGCCAGAAAAGAGCTGTTCACCCTCGCTGGCAATCATGTGCAGCTCCACGGAGCTACTGCCGGCGCTCTGACCGTTGATGGTCACTTTGGTCGGGTCACCGCCGAATTTGCTGATGTACGACTTGACCCATTTGAGTGCCTGGATCTGGTCCTGGAAGCCCGCATTAAAGTCGCCGTACGTGGGGTCGGCGAATTCGGGCGCGGTTAGGAAGCCGAAGGAATCAAGACGGTAATAAACAGACACGATGATAACATTCGGACTTTGATTGATCCAGTTATCAAATGGCCAGTTACGTGGATTTCCATAGACATAACCTGTCATAACAAGATTGAGTAATAGGTCCAGCGGTCGTCGCTGAGAACACGACTTACCTCCGCCATGGATATAGAACAATACAGGCACTACATAGATTCATTGGAGTAGTGAGAAATTTAAACACGCAGGACAGGACATCTAGTAAAACGTACGGTTGTCGCCTTCTTCGACACCGTAAGGTGAGTAGATGTTGACTTTTAAGCAGTCCTCTGAACCTGCTCCCCCTGCATCTCCAGCTGGGCCACGGAGTCAGAGAAAATATATTAGGAATGCAATCATACATACCACCCGTTGTTCCTTGGACACAAAAATCAGGGTAATAGGTCGCGTTGACCACTTCCTCCCCGTTCAAGCTGGCCTCTTCACTCACACGCGTCGTGTTCAAAGGGACAGTTGCACGGAAGCGCAGATCGCCTACAGGGGGCTCGGCATACGGTATCCCAAGGTATGACACCGTGTTTGGGTATGTCTGGCTGCCGAGATATGTCGCATACCCGACGTCGACTGTGGGGCAGATGGAATTCTGAGCAAGCACACCATTGAATAAAGCAAGGCTCAACCATACGAGCATTATGCTAAGCATTCTTGAGTGGAGGATATCCCTGCCCTTGCAAGCATGGTTTTTTAAACTCCTTTCTGCGGAAGGGCCCATTCCGCGGGAGTAAGTCACGAGTAAAAGTCGGCCCACACACAGGCTGCATGATGCATATTAAATGGTGCGCGAAGGAGGTGCTTCGATGGCAAATGGAGTCACGAGAAGCATGCAGGTGCAGTCACAGGACTCTTGAGTCGGTGGCCTAACTCAAAATACCCACTAGAGTCGGTCAATCAGGCTATCATTACCGAGTGTAGTCTAAAACAACCATTGCCGGCATTTTCCGGATAAGAGCCCGTGTTCCCTTATACCTCGCAGTAGTACTCGCCATGTCACCTGGGAAGCCAGCGAAAGCAATCAGAATCAAGGTTCCGCGTCATGGTGCTCAAAGGATAGGCGCAAAATTTTCTGCGCATGTTGAAGCGTTGGCTAGGAAAGAGAAAATACGTGCGGTCACTCACCAGCCCAACTATGATTCAAATAATGTTGCTCAGGCTATCGTGAGTGTCAATGCTGCCTCCACTACCAATCTAACATTAGGAGTGTTCCATTTAGGAGTCTGCGTCGGAGTGGAACTCGTTGCTTATTACAGCCCGTGCCGAACGTGGACCACAGTGGGATGTTGGAACTCAACAGTGTGTTTGAATCGTCTAGTCGTGTCGTATTCGAAGGGAATTGAAAGCTGTTCAGATTTCTTGTAGACCAAGGGTCTGACCTATACTATAACTCGTCTCCACTGATGGAGTACCAGAAACAACAACGCGAGGAGGAAAATGCCGCTCGAACCTCAATGCAGCCTCCCGACTTTCGTGCACATGATCCTTCTCGCATCACTCGAAATCACTCGACCTCTTCAAATCATAACTATCCTTATGCACCGCCGGGCATGTCTCAAGTGACTCCACGTCATCCCAATCTTGGGGGGTACTCGAATGTTCCATTCAGTGGCATTCCACCCAGCCACTTCTACGGCGCCGGACTCGGAGCGGATGGGGCTTCTCCTGCGAGGATGGGTATGAGAGACAGCATGGGTGCCAGTATGTCTCCAGATGTGAGGAGAAGGTCAGCAAGAGGCATGCCAGAGGACGGATTCATTCAACTGCATGGATCATGATCGCACACAACCACTGATTCCCGCGTACGTTATCCAGTGCTGTGTATATCATTCTTGTTCCGGCTCAAGTTATTACTCGCTAGCTCTACATTTCAGGAGAATCTGTCTGTTGCATTACTCGGCGTGAATTGACTACCCATGCATTATTCCATCCGAGCCATTTGTGTTGTCACAATTTCTCTTGCTCCGTCCTCCCAGTCTTCCCACGAAATAGCCATAATTGCGGTGTCTCTCCCAGGTCCTTCCTGCGGATCATTTTTCCTAGGTGTCTTTCCCAGTGGCTTTCCGACAGGCAACACCCATGCCCATCTCAGAGTCCCTTCGCGTTTGAGCCCCATGCGAGCAGCAAGTCTCAGGGATGGCTCATTATCCGGATGCGCATACCAATGTACTCTTCTCAACCCCAACCCAGATTCAGACTGGGATGTACAGGGCATGGTAAGGCAGTATTTGAGGAGTGTTCCTACTGTATGCGTCGCGACATGTGTCCGCTGAAATGCGGGCAGAATACACAGCACCCCAATCTCCACTGATAGGTTCGTCGGTGAATAATTTAGGAGTGCAATTGTCCCTGCGAGCTTCCCTCCCCACTCCGGACGGTCCGGGTCTGGGGTGGTCGTGTCGATGATCGCGAAGAGGATACTGTACGGGTTCTGGCGCACGAAGGCGTCCATAAACAGCAGATATGACCCTGGATCTTCTATGCCGGGAAAGGGGTAGTAACGATAAAAGTGTGCAGGGTCTGAGATGGCTGCATGATATTTTGCGGCATGAACGGATGGAATGAACGGTACTAGCTTCAGACGCGGGGTCTCCAGTTGAGTGAAGTCAAGCGGAAAGGCAACATTGATGTCGTAGGGGACGGGGCCATGAAGTCCGTAAGCAGGCTTTGGGGAAGGAGGGGGTTGATAGGCATTGACATACGCCATGCGAAGACGATTGGGCAGAAATCCTCTGCTACCAATAAGAGGTCAAGTACTAATATTGCATTCAACATTCTTATAGCTTCGCTCGGATCGAATCATGACTTGTACTGAGTCATAAGTACAGTGCTATATTCCTATTCCTAGTCTTCCATGAGAAGTAAGTACGTGTAATCGCGTTGTCACTGGGCAAGTGTTCGGAGAGCAAAGTGCTGGCAAATCAATTTGTTTGTGCTATGTACTTATATACATACCAGTCCATGTACCTTCTCGCCATCCCAACAACCCAACCGACCCCCAGACGAGCAAGACAGACCCCCACATCAACCAACTTCTCAACAATACTCATCCGACACTCATTCACGAGTATTGGTTAGAACGTTTCGCTCTAACCGTGTCATTTCGATCTAATGTAGCACAGTTGATGCCGCAGCCCACTTCCAAGAGAGCACCAACCCCGGTGCGAACTGCAGCTCCCTTTGCTCCGCACGATGCGATGGCCGCATCGCAGCAAGGTCACATAGAGGACCTAGTACAGAAGACTCGGACCCTGGAACACACCATCAAGAAGCTGAATGACGAACTCGGTCTTGAACAGACTCGCGCCAAGGACACTGTCGATGTCATAAAACAACAATGGCGAGCAGAGCAAAAGGAGTGGCACGCTGGCTGCGATGCTTTACTGGCGTGCCATAGGATTGCTCATCTCAGGACAGCATGTTCTTTGGACGACGAACGAATCGCAGTGCTCAAGGAGCGCGAAATTGCACGGCGCGAGAGGCTTGCGCGTATACAAAGGGATTATAAGATAACCATGTTCCAGGCTAGGGAGGCAGAACTGGAGAGTCAAATAGAGGACCTCCAGGCAGATTTCGACTCTCGACTGGCCCAAACGGAGTATTCGCTTAAATCTCGGAATGAGCAGTACCAGAAGACTATCCTCGACTTACGAGCAAGAGACGCGACGCTTTCATCCGAGTTGAAGCTAAAGTCGGACGAAATTGTAGCAGCTCATAAGCAACGCGAAGATGTCGAGGTCTGCTCCTTCAGTGCCAATCTTCTCATTAATGACCGATTCGTCTAATAGGATGAACTGCGCCGACTTCGAGAAGCACAAGCAGACGCAGACGCGACTACTGTTACAAATGTGTCCAAACTAGCCCGAATAACCGTACAACGTGATGGTCTACAAGCCAGGGTAACTCAACTTGAGCGGGAGCTTGAGGAACACAAGGATAATGATACTAAGTTGCAACGTCAACTTGACGATTGGCAGGGCTTGAAGAAAGGTGATGACGTGGACCTAGAGATATTGCGGAAGAAGAAAGTCGAGTTGGAAGTTCAATCACGGGAAGCGAATGCAGAGATCGAACGACTTGATAAAGCGCTCGAGAAGGAGAAAGGTCGCACTGCTAAACTTAAGGATGTCCTCCATGAGTGGAAGGTCAGATTTTTTCTTCAGCTGTCACATTGTATGTTTAAGAGACTGATTGTTTATAGACCGAAGCCGGGGAGCAAGAGACGTGTCGAAAACAGGCTGATGATGAGGCTACAGATGCGAAAAAGGCAGCGGAAAAACTTGAGCAAGAAATATCAGATCTGAAGGCTCAGCTAGCTGCTGCGCTCAAAACATCCACTGCTCCAAAGGTAGGGCAAATTTTTGTGCGCCTATGCCATGTCTCAACGCATGATAATTCCAGAGCAAGGGAATATCTCCTCTTATCCCTTTGGAATCAGAAGAGGAGGTTGATGAAACTCGCCCGAAATCAAAACCAAAACCAAAACCAAAACCAGTACCAGTCAAACGCTCGAAGCCAGCTGACAGTGACGTTGAGTTAATTGAACCTTCCGCCAAAGCAAGAGGGAAACGGAAGGCATCTCAGGAAGACAGTGCCGATGAACAACCTGCAGCAGAGAAAATAAAGCGTCCACGAGCAAAGAAAGCCGCCGCCGCACCAAAGGAGAATGCACCAAAGAAACGTACCCCTGAATCCAAAGCCAAGAACCTGAAGAAAGCTGCCGAATCGTCACAAGCAAAGACATTGAAATCTGCTGCGGCCGCGGATAGTGCTGCAGAAGACGACCAAGATCTAGCACCTAAGAAAAAGAAGCGGAAGCTCAACGTAGGCATCTTCCCTTCCACGCAGCAACAGCCTCCACTGTTTCACTGGGATCAGGTGTGTTATATACTTCTCTGATCGATGATTTTGCTGAAACATTGGGGTTGAAGCAGGGTGGAATCGGCCTAGGCATCCCTACTGAGCTGTCGCCGGTGAAAGATGCCCATGCAGTCCCGCGAAGGTTACATCCATCAAGCTCAGGACCGAGTTTCACCAAAACTCGCGGATGAAGGCTATCTCGGGTAGATGTGCGGCAGCATCGCCGAAGTCTTTGGTGTGATCGATGAACGTCATGCTTGGACTTGGATCCCTCCCGACGGGAGACGTGAGGTGACAGGCAAGTCGTCGGGCGCAATATCGCACTCTGTCATCAAACTAGAACATCCAATATGTACGATGTAATGTACTGTATAAGTTGTAAGCATACCCACATGAGCTCAGCTTTCACTGACTCGGTGACTGTACATCTGCATATACACAAGTGACAGGTCGTGGCACTCGCCGCAGCAGTCACAGTAGTACGCTACCCGAAAAATGGTTTTCCCGCGAGGAACGACACCATACCCGCAATGTCCTCCGGTGTTCCAATCTGCGGCAGCGCCGCGTTCGATTGGTACTGTAAAGTGATTGAAACGATTAGGGAACCTTACTTCGAGACAAAATACAGATACATACACCTTGAATAAATATCTTGCCATCAGGAAACCCTAACTGTTCCGCAAATTCTTCGGTGGAGTCTTGCACTGGACACTATGTCAGCATAAACTAACCAAAAAAAATGGGTGGTGGATGGGAGGTAGGGAGACGAGGGGAGCAGATAAAACAACATGATGAAGTAAAACATACAGAGAAGCGTATCAATTGGCCCAGGCACGTAGGCATTCACGATGATGCCGTGTGGCCCGAGTTCACTCACTGAAATGCAAGAACACTAAGATGAGATGAGGACATAAAACCTTTTGACTACACATTAAGCGTCTGTGTGAATGATCGAATGGCAGATTTCGACGCACAGTAAATTCTGGTCGACGGTACCCCTTTCTTCCCTGATACTGACGACGCGCCTACGACAAGGATATTATCATTCAAATGTAAAAGAACAACGGGTCGTGCATACTGACGATCCTCCCGCCACGCCCCCGCTTGATCATATCCTACTTGTGCTGCAGCACGCAAGTAGAACTACGTCCCGTGCACATTGGTGTCGAAGATCCAATCGAAATCGGCGAGAATAGCTATTAGGGAATGACGTCACCGTCGAAGTGGATCGAAGACGGGGCTGGCTTACAGTCGATCGTAGGTTTCACAATGATTCGTCCGGCATTCGCTACCATCTAGTACATCATTCATCAGATTATTTGGCAGGTTTGCAGCCGATAAGACACTCACGACGCCCGAACCATCAAATTCTTTCTCCGTGGCTCACACCATGTGCTGCACCTCCTCCTCTTGTGACACATCACATTCCATGACAAGACAACGCCTCCCTTTCGCCCTCACCTCGTCGGCGACGCAGTCGAGGTTCGCACACTGTGATTTCAAGTCTGCAATAGCGATGTCAAGCCCGTCCTCGCGAGCCGCAGGGCAATGGCGTGTCCTATGCCATGGGCTGCACCGGTGATGAGTGCGACGTGAGGCTGTTTTGTCTGTGCTGGAGTAGCGGAATCAATCACGGTCGTAGAGATCTGTGTACCAGAGTCCTGATCTTTATATGATGCAGACGGGTGAGCAATTATGCCTTAGTCATGAATCCGAGTGTTGTGAGCAGAACTGTCGGCGGGGAGTTTTATCAGCAGAAGTTCGCATAACTACCAGAACTTGGCAAATAGGGATTGCCATGGCAGAACAATATTTGCGTTGTTCGGATGTACGACATGTTAGAAGTGAACATCATATGTCGTTACTTGTCTCGCAAGCCCCGGCGCCTGTCGGACGGACTTCTGGCAAGTTCTGCCCCATAGATTATGTCAACTGCCAGGTTTTTCCATCGCGAATGGCAGAACGGCGGTGATCTGACTCGCGCCTGTGGGATATGACTCAACCTCCGAGCCTAAGAGCTGCGGCATAGGTAATGACGGCACAAAGGACTGCAAAATCAAGACTTATTCCCGCTAGCTTGACTGTTATATACTACTACGAGCGTCATTATATCTGTCTAAGTTATTGTGATCGATCGTACTTACTAGTCCTTGGAAGCAATCCGCTCGCTTTCGGCCTTGCGACGAGCTGTAGAGCACACACCGACGATGCTAAGTAGTAGACATAAGTCATTTTTCACCCCACAAGCATTATGGTCATGTGCATCTCACAACCAAGCACCTAAAGTTTCTTCGACCACATCGACCCAGAGAAGAGTCAGAAGCATTTATATTGCAGCAATAGGCATATGTGTAAATATGAGAAAGGAAAAGGAAGAATTTCGCCACATCATGAAACTCCTCTCAACGTGAATATTCGTGATTAGAGTGATTAAAGAGGCTTTCCTGTATAGACCATCCTGTGATAGATACACACGGTGACCTCATCCCATCGGTGAGCGGAACGCTCCCTGAAATGAGTGGTGAGCTAGGTGGTCATGTAAACGGTGAAAATTTTAACTACACAGCTTTGAGGGAATTTATAGGCCTCGGAAGATGCCGGTGCCAAACTTGGGCTTTAGCTTTAAGCCTGTTGAGAACACCACAGTGTCATTTTGGTACCATGAACTTTGTGTGCTCTTCGATGAGCCTCATCTGCCGCCAGTTCAGGCATTGGTTGAACTTTTTGCTACTCAAATGGGTGCCTCCATCCCTCCCATCAATGCAACTTGGCCCTGACGGAAGCTCTCAGAATCCTACGATGGTGAGTTGCCAGTTGGAATTTGCATCCCGAAATTAATTTGGGCCCTTCAAGGTACAATTTTTTACCTGGGATTCCCGGCACACAGACATGAGCTGGTGGGATCATTTCACGAAAGAAGTCCCACACTTGGCCGCACTGGGGTTCACGCAGATCTGGCTTCCTCCGCCGAACAAAGCAATGGAACAGGTGAGACTCAGCAGCTCTGATGATATGTTCACAACCCCATCGTGCTACGACTGCTATAGATGGGTCGTGGATATGATGCTTATGATTTGGTACGATGTTCCGTAATACTTGTTCCAACTCTCAATACAGACGCTTGTATAGTGGGATCTTGGGGAGTTCGACCAGAAAGGCTCCGTTGCTACTAGGTGGGGAACAAAAGAAGAATTTTTGAGAGCTTGTAATGCTGCAAGACAATACGACATGAACGTGATCATCGACGCAGTTCTCAATGTAAGGGTATTGTCTACACCTTACGAGTCTGCGCTCACCCTTAGTCGTGCACTACGGTACATAAAGCACAAACTCGGTGCAGACAGAACGGAAACCTTTCGTGCCGTACGTGTCGATCCATTGAACCGGTTGAAAGACATTGAGAATGAGAGATCAATGAAGGTGTGATTCTCCCTCCCTGTCATGGAGACCTCATCAACATCATCCACAGGGCTGGACTGCATTTGATTTTCCTGGTCGGCTTGGGAAGGTAATGCAATACATTGTAATTTCATCGGCTGGAGGTAAACATGCAAACCAGTATAGCAGCATGCGGTGGAATTCCAATCATTTTACGGGTCAGTCCGTGTTAGACCTTCGCTTTCTATGACTGAAATTGTTCAAGGGTTGGACTGGGATGAGCTCGCCCAAACCAATGGTGTATTTCGTATTTCTTCCGAAAGACACAAAGGTTGGTCAAAGTGGGTGGACACTGAGAATGGGAACTATGATTATCTCCTAGGAATCGATGTTCGCCGGACCTTTTCGTTGAAGCGCTCATTCTAATCATTTATCCGGGAATTGTAGATTGACCACCGTCACCCTGAAGTACGCAACGATCTATTTTCGTGGGGCTCGTGGATCCTTGACGTGCGTCTTGTGTCCATCATTTCTTATATGATTGGTTGAGATCGTTTTAGACTACAGGTGCCTGCGGATTTAGACTAGATGCCATCAAACACATGGACCGCAGATTCCTTCTCGAGTTTGTAAGGAGTTTTGTCTTTATCCAATTCACCTGGTGACGAAGCCGCTTCAATATCGAAGATAAAAAGAACTCGCAATCATCCAGGTAGGAAGCGATTGTTTGCTGTATCAGAGTACTGGTCAGCCAAGTAGGTCCATCCTAGACTCCGTGGTCTACAGGCCCCTGACTGAGGAGCAGCTTGCAACTTCTGATCCCATATATTCGGGCGTTCCATGGCCAGGTGTGCACCTCCATGACATCACTGACTCGGAATTAATGGCGACAGACCTCCTTTTTTGACGTTCCACTACACGACAACTTTCACAGAGCAAGCAAAGCAGGTGCTTCATACGACTTGAGGACCATTCTTGAAGGTTCTCTGGTAAAATTGAGGCCAGGAGATGCCGTCACTTTTGTTGACAATCACGAGTGAGTGCTGACAACGAATATCTACTGTTCTAGGAGTAACTGTTTCTTCTGATAGCACGGTAAGCAAGCGTTTCATAACCGCACATGATTTGACCAATGATTTTTCCAGCAAGTCGGCCAGTCTTTGGAGAGCTGGGTAAGCCATTCGCACCTCTCGGTAGCTTCCAAGTAATGTCAATTAGGTGGACACTAACTTCAAAGCTCAAGCGTACGCTATCATTCTGCTGCGATGCCACGGATATCCGTATGTGTGTCATCTCGCCAAAATGCCAGCCTCTAACACAAGTGTCATGTCAGATGTGTTTTCTATGGTGACTTGTATCCTAACAATGAGTGCTTTGACGAGGGCACCTTCCGCACTCTGAAACAGTTACTCCTTGCACGGAAATCGTTCGCATATGGGCCCATGGTAGATTACTTTGAGCACAGAAACTGCATTGGGTTTGTGCGCATGGGCGATTCCGATCATGCTGGGTGTGCTGTCGTGCTTAGTAATAGCCCATTGTGAGACCCTTCGTGTCTTTTGCACAGGCTCGTCTGTTAATCAATTCCTCGAGGCCGGACCTAATTACGTCCAAAGTTCGAATGAACGTTGGCCCGGTATGTATCTATTATAAATTATGGCTATAACATCTGTTCACCTCTCGTATTTTCTAGCATTATGGAACAACATTTCGCAGCTTGTTCGACGGCACCCGAACTGTTGCAATTGACCATGACGGTTGGGGAGCATTTCCTTCTTCAGAGGACTGTGTTGAGGTCTGGATCAAAACTGGAGAGCATTAACAGCCAATAATCTCGACAGATGCTATTAATGCACGAGTACAAGTGAATAGGGCATAAAATACAATATTGTGATGGGTGGTTCCCTTTTCATTTCACAAATGCAATGGCAGACTCTTCCGACTGCCATTCGACATGGGAAGATGATTCTAAGCCATAGCTCCGGACTCTACTGCGTTCCTGAAGCTCCAAATAGTCGTTGTCTGGGACATCCTTATTTAGACAGGGCGATCTAGAGTATTGTGATGTTCTGGCCAAAGTCACGCTACCCCTCCGTTCTGTGGCATTCCGAGGAATTTTTATGCCGTCAAATAATGCAGCAGTCTCTTCAAGAGTTCGACCTGAAGAAGATAAAGTCCACAGCTGCTCGACAAATCACAGAACAATGAAAGTCACCTCTCGTCTCAATAATGAACACCATCACAAATATCAGTTCCAAAACGAGCCATCCACAATAAAAAAGGTACTTTGCGAGATATTTGTCAATCAAACACTTGAACGAGATCGAATGAAATGACTCACGTATTTCCAACCTATGGCGTCGAGTGCCCACGGATTGACGAACGCGTTCAAAGCATTGTTAAGATAGGCAGCAAAGTTCTGTGCAGGACGTTAGACGGTGTTCAGAGACAAAACACGAAAGGTCCAACCATAATTGCAAGCCCCCTGGCGCGAATATTGTAGGGCAGAATCTCTAGTGTGTACGAAACAAGCATTGGTGTATACGCAAAATCATAGAAGAAGTAGAACATAAAAATTAGCGGTACAGTAGCTGTTCGTGCTTGATCAACAATCGCACCAGTATAACAAGGTATCGAACTTGCCTTTCGCAGCTGCAGTACTCCCGGTCTCGTTGAATAGAGCGGTGGTAATTGTCCACACAGAGAAGACTGCCCAGATGATACAATAAGCGAGATTCTCGGATCAGCATCACAAAATAGTACTGACCGATCAACATTCCAATATTCGAAGTCAGGAACAGCTTCCTTCTGCCCATCTTGTCCACGAGCATTGTGCCCAATAGAGCACTAGCGAGATTAAAAACCTATACACACAAGATAAGTATAACTCCAGCTTCTGAGAAACTATGGATGGATGAACCTGTAGAATGCCGTTAATTACTACTTTTGTCCGAGTTGTGGTTATGCCGCTGTTGAACCTTTAGCAAATGTAGTACCACCGTGCCAACCTTGAGAACATACACCCCGTCTAGGACAATGTTGATGTAAGACGAGACTAGACCATTGCCGCTGAAAGGAATATCAATTCCTGTAGCAAAGTAGAATAAGGCTAGCCAAACCTCCACTGCGAGAATATTGCAATTGATATAATGATGGACATGCGCCGTCTGTTACCAGGAGTTGCGAAGCACGTCAGGTAGCATGGACTAGAGGCAATCTCTCGCTCAAGGTTCAGAGCATGTCGGATTTGAGCCATCTCGAATGCTACTAGGTGGTCACATTCGTTTCTCCCATTTGCATGGTAGTGAGCGAGGACGCGCGCAGCTTGGGATTCCTGTGAGAAACAATGGCATAAAGTACGACCGATAAATTCTAATTGACGGTGAAATTGCTCGCGAATGCTCACCAAGCCTTTAGCCGCGAGAAATCGAGGACTCTCCGGGATGAACCTAAACACGATTTGAGGTGCTAAGTCACTACAAACAATTCACGAGTCAAACATTCCCGACCATATTAGCACCATTTGAATGATAGGAACAGCAGCTTGAAAGAACACGGGGACTCTCCATGACCATTGCGATGCCCCAGCTCGATCATAAGCTGCCAGGCATATCCAAGCCGCTGTAATACATGTGAGAAACCAAATCTATGGCACAGGATATTACGTACAGTTAATGCTGCCAAAATACCACATCGTATTGTAAAAAGAAGTCAATTTCCCGCGCTTAACTGAGATTAGAGATAACTGATAATGGACGAGGGGAATGGGCATACATGAGTTGGATAACTAAGTTCGCTGATGAGCAAGGGAGCGGCATTGATGGAGAAAGCTATGCCTATGCCAACTACAAAAGAGGGATAAGCATCCGAATCATTCCGTGAATGGGAGTCTTACTGAGCACACGAGCGCCAATGAATACTTGCACGGTGGTGGAGAAGGCTTGGGTGAGGACACCAGCTAGCACTATGATTGCCCCGATGAACATAGTTGCTCGTCGTCCTAATAGGTCAGACATATAAGGGGAAAATGGAATTCCCTGAAGCCAAAATGAGCCGAGAGCAAATTCAATGCACTGCTACAGCTTACGGCGAGGGCGCCAATGCCTTGAGCAGAATTTATGAGGCCTGAAAACTGTGAAAAGAGGGTTACACCACTGCCAGGACTACCCACCTAAAGTTTTGCCTTGCGGATCATGGAAATATTCTTGCCATCCGGGCAAAATCTGTAGACCTAAGGTAACTTGAGTCGACCATATGATAGTGAATGCCCACGACCGACCGTTTAGTATGGATGAATCAAGGCCATTCAGTGCTGATGATAGTAACGGTAATATCAAGCAGATATTTAGAACCAGGAGGCCTGCGCGCCGACATTGTCAAGCAAATCATTTGTTTTGGTGCGGTCAGCCAAGCCCGTACCACGATTATTCCACCACGACTCTCGATGAATGAAGTTTTCAATCGTGTGTTCCGGGATTGCCATCAAGGTGAAGACGTTAAGTTGAGGGGCAATGATTGGGGGGAAGGAAACGAGAAGGTGATTGATTCGTGGGGTATCATGATATAATGCATGTACTTGGTATCACTGTCGAACGATCAAGCGCAAGGGTCGCCTCGAAGCCTTGACTTTGATCACGTCAGGTATACTTGCGTAAAATAGAGATGAAATTTCGCAGTTCGGTACATTCTGCCGGAAGTGTAAAGACGTGGTGAGAACGAAAGCGGTGTAGGCGGCGGCTCAACAATTGACGCACCAAACCTTAGATACGAGTCCCCCGTTCAAACGGGTCTGTCACGGTATTTGGTGCTGATCGTCATTCAGTGGGCAATTGTTACTTTTACCCCGTTCCCCATGTTCTTGTTGTAAATGTTTACTCCCACTCAGTAGTACTGTTGTACTTTCTCTTTTCCTCCCAATTTTTACAGTACTCAACGAGCAGACAGCTATGGACAGGTTCGTCAGTCTAGATTGGGCGTATTCAGTAGATGGTATTACCATGGTCCCAGACTGATCACAAAAATTTGGACCGCTGGTCCTGCACTAATACATATTTACTGTAGGTCGGCCACGGAAGCAGAACCATATTGATCGGGGAGTCAAATTCCGCGACAAGACCTGACAAGACTCGTGCTGATTTTTTGTTGGTCGATGGTTATGGAGATATCCCGATCCTCTGTCCTAATGGTACTAACCTCAAAATGTTCTCACCCTATGAGCCGGTGAGCCCTCGCCGGCTGAGTCACAGTGGATTCCCGTTGATTTTCACTATAAAAACGCAAGTATATACATTGACAAAGCGGTTGAAAATCACTGACCATGTAAACTGCGTATGATTTGGATAATGGTCAGTTTATCAACAGCTGTGAAAAAGTTGGATGGATGACCGTACGGCGGCAGTGAAAATTGAATGGTTAACCGTACCCTGGTAGACCTTCGCCCCTGTCAATGACAATATTCGCTGGCCTCGGAGCCTAACAGCTCTTCTTTCTGGCCTCGATTGTGCCTCTGTGCCTTCCTTGCCGTTAACCGACAGCTAATAGTGGTAAAATCAGCGGTTCGACGGTGCTGAGAACTCGATGCTCCGATCCGGACGATTCATTGATTTCGCTGTTGGCTCTATTAAGTCACAGCTTGATTAGAGAAGTTGTAGAAAGATGGTACATCACCGCGGGATTCCTTTACTGATTTTCCCGACTGCCGGCAACGCCCGATTCGCTGATAATATGCAGTATCTACAGGCCACCGTGACTATGTTGTGCCCGTCGCTCCGTTCAGTAACTTGAACCCCCTCCCTGCTGGAACGGTGAACAGCTTCTTCAATTGCAGACAAATATCACAATGCCATGTACTCGGCTGCTCTACTATCCTTCAGCAGTCTCGGACAGATCGGCGAGAGAAGTCGCTGCAGCTGGGGATCACATAGTATAAGCCTTAAGGTCCATAGTTCTATTTCGCCGGCATCCTTTCAAACCGCTTCTAATGTTTCAGTTCAAGACCCGGGGTGGGCTTGTGCACTAGCTCTCACCTTTACACACCCCCGAATCGGTGGTACTGTGGTTGATTTTGGCGATAATATTAAGAACATCCACCTCGATCTCTCGTCGCGTCACGACTCGCGTGTCAATAAGCTCAACAATATTATTCTGCGTGTGTTTTACCCGTCTCTCTAAATTTCTGATCTGATGTCTGGTCCCTGCGCATGGTCGGCACGTGAGCTTTTTCATACACGTTACAACGTTATCAGATAGTTACAAAAACGATAATAGATCTCTTGCTGCTCGCAGCGAGACCACCGCGTTCGGCGCGCCTCACTACCGTAGACTACCATGCAGGTGTCCTGATGGGTCGAGTCCAATGGCTCGGGCGGCCACCGGTCATCTAAGCTGGCATCACACGTGTCCTTTCCCTTGTTAATCCATCTCGGACCTCGGTAGCCTCGCGATCGAGAGCCGATTATGCATCTGCCCATCGCCATTCCCCAACAATCAAGCTTCAAATGCAAATATCGCCGATATTTCGTTCGCCTACATAAAGTATCATGCTATCCTTGTTCACACTGTGACTCATCCCTGCATACTATAATCACTCACGGGAGCGATCGTTCATAGGACAACCTTTGAAATATTTATCCGAGAGTTCCTGACTGCGCTAGTACGGACCTAGATCTGTGCAGCGAGGTGATGCCACCACATGGATACCAACGTCATACAGCACTATACTCAGGTTTGTTTATTGCGTGCAATCGTCAAGAATCAAGATCCTGCCGTCTGCTGCCATTCCTTCCCGCGAAGCGCCAAGGTCGAGGACTTCATTTGAAGACCGATATGCCCGAGCATGCCCGTCACTCAAGGTGCGTAGTTTCGCAGGTTGAATCCAGTCGTTCCAGAGTTAGGCCCGAACCTTTATAGAAGGAACGAATGTTCTATTGGTTTGCCTGCGGTAGACCAGGCGAGGTCCTACTAGCCAGTCTCAAGACCAGAAGCAATTCGTCGAGTTTAAATTCTCCTTTTCACAAGTGCAGGCCTTACCCCAGGGCTAGTCCCTTCGTCACCTCTGTGGCGCGCGCCCCAGATCCGGGCGCACATGCCGTGACGCTTATGTTGAGCAATCGTTTTTGCAGAGACTGATCTGTACCTAGCGCTGGCACGCCGTTAGGCAGTATTTTTTCCTCACGGTGAAGCCTCATCTCACTGGCTCGTTCGTGGGATCGGTTATTGACATCCGACTATGTTGCTCCCTTCTTGGCTTTCAACACGCATATCACGCATCTCTAACTTGTCTTCGGTGTCTCACTGCCTCAAGTTTGTCCCTAGTTTTCATCGGATCTCCGGGGAATCCTTTCGCTGGCCAATCTTCACTGCCTGCGCTCTCGCGGGACTTAGTGACATTAATTAGTCAGTCATGATTCAGTGGAACAGGCTAGGAAGCACATATCCCGCACTCCGCCACGTCACAACGCTCAGAAATTCCATACATACAGTTTGCAACTGGACTCGACCGTCAATGATGCACACCAAAATATAGATCATTCGGATCGTAAGAAACATTGCACTGTACAACAGCAGCTCCCAGGTATCCGAAGGTAAAGTGCCAGCCAGGAATGTCTCTATGGAACAAAACAAAGAGCGAGCGAATGAGAAAGGCACCATTCAATCGAAAATGTAAGAGCCATAGGCACATAAGCCCATGGTCGAACGAGGGAACGTAAACGTCAGTTGGGTAAACTCCAAATACTCCTAAAAGCAGACAGCTTAATGTACGATGTCGCAGGTAAATGATTAGCAAAAAAGGGCGCGAGTGTCTCTGGGAAGTCCGTCGACTGGTATCGGTCTTTTGATTTCAGAGCAAATCTAGAAAAGAAGGGCAGCAACAGCAGCACCGGCAATGCCGGCAGCGCCAACGCGGATAACATTGACAGAGGCAGCACCAGAAGTCGTTGAAGGTGAAGCGGCAGAGGTCGCAGAGCCTGCGGCGGTGCTACGGAGGAGACGTGACGTCAGATCACATTACAACTTAACAGCAAAATCAGCTCACGTGGCGGCCGAGGTATGAGTGGTACTGGTACTGATACTGATACCGGTACCAGCGCTAGTGGTAGCTACAGTACCGGTCGGAACAGCAACACTAGTTGCAGCAGTCGGACCAGAAGAAACTAGAAACAAAACATCAGCGGACTGTTAGGTTATTACATACAACAAGAGACGTACGCGACGTGGTATTAGTGCATGTGGTTGAAGCTACGCCAAAGTTAAGACATAAACAACCGATCAACAAGGTCAACTGAAACACGCACATCCGGGGTTCACGGTGAAAGGGGCGGACTGCGCAGTTAAACCAGTGCTGTCGCGAAGGGTGAGACCGATAGATGTCCCAGACGCGATGTTGCAGATCCAAGTTACTGAGGTGCCATTTTGCTGTCCCAAATCCTCAAGAGCAACACCATTGGGAGTCGCACCAGGTAGGATGCTGGAATAGCATTGAGTAAAATGTTAAATACACGTGGAACGAAGTCATTACCTCTGTGTTAAAGGAAAAAAAATTCACTACGGGTGAACGACTGCGACCAGGTTAATAGAAAATCACTGACCAAGAAGTAGGGAGCTAAAACACGGTCAGACACAGAAGAGAAAAGAAATTATATATTCGGGTAACTCACCAGTTCCACCTGACCACCCCAGGAGGGTGGGCTGGCACTCAACAACGTTGGCACTGTTCGGAAAAGCATTGAGACCTTGACAACTCATGATGAACATGTGTGAAATTACTTACGGAGTGTTGATTGTAAACTGGGCGAGAGCACCAGCGATGAAGAGTGCGAGGTAGGCAACAGAAAACTTCATTGTTGAACTTGTCGTTGAGTTGAACGAGGACAGCGACGGGGGAAGAAGTTGAAGTTGAACTGCGTGGAAAAAAGTTGTTACATTTCGTATTTATTTGCCCGACTTTTTATTTTACATCATCACTCTTCCAAACACGCCACGCCAACTCCACTTACATTATTACGATAGCAGGTACAAAGGGTCAGTACTCTAGGCCTGCAAGTACTTGGAATCATGGACCTAACGCATAGCTTCAACCTACGAGACCCTCATAGCTAGAATCGGTTTGCGGTTTTTGTTGAGGTCGACAACACTGATGACATTCAACGTTGAACGGTTGAATTATTGTTTGGCATGCCGTTGATAGCGTAAAAATACATCAGTTACTGATTCGTGCTACGTCCGCAGTTCCCTAAGTATACGTCAGTGTTGTGGTCATGACATCGCACCCTGTCATTTCTCACCATTCATTATCTCCTCAATCTTCCCGCACGATGTACACGCGGGTTACCAACCCATAGTGGTCGCTCACCCATTTATCCCTCCCAATTGCTTCATCAATTCCTATCCTCTCTGGTTCATCCAATTTGAACCCGTCTTGTCCGGTATAGAGCACCTTGTCTAACCGGCCAGGCGCAAACTGCGTCGGAGGCTGATATCCCCAGGTAAAGCTTTCTTCGTCATCATCACCCCCCTCCCAGGCGTCATACAGCCCAGCCTCATCCACGATCGTCTCGTCGGTGGATCCAATAGCATTCATATCCCCTGCAACAATGCCTCCGAAGAGACCCTTCCCATGCAATGCGGCTGCGATGAGTTTCAATTGTCCGGGGCGTGCCGTTGCCCCAATTGGCATAGATTCAAGATGCGTGTTTGCAATGCGCAGGGTCACGATGCCTCCTGATAGGCGAGGTTCGTCCTCGTGAGCTGGGATGCTCAGTTTAATATCAACGAACACGACATTGCGTTTCATCTCAGAGTTGCTGAATACGATGGTCGAGGCATTGACCACGGGAATTGTGCGGGAAACCAGTGTGACATTTCCATATTCCGCTTGAGCTGGCCACTTGTCCACGCTAGCGGGAACAACTATGAAATACCGTCGCACCCATTCGGCGTTGAGAATCTGCGTGAAAACTGACGCGTGTACCTCCTGCAACAGGATGCAGCATGGGTCAGGTCGTTCACTAGCAGTCCTGCAGTCAAGAACGTGGTGCTGGATGTGGGAGAGGGCAGCAAGGAGCCGCTTCTTCTTATCGGGAGCTGTGAAGTCAACGTTCCATGTCACAAGGCGGATGTCAGACGGTAGGGGCTCCCTGACGCCTCTCGCGCAGTTGGAAGTCTGAGCCCATCGCTTTTTGCGAGATGAATAGCGCACTGCGCGGAGCGGTATTGGGGCATCTGCTTCATGCCGCACACGCACTCTCACAGGCAGGGGAGGCGATTCGTCTGGCTCCGTCTCATAGAAGTCGGAGGGTGGGGAGGGTATGAACGATTCATCGAAGTCGGAGGGCGGGGAAGGTATGAACGATTCACCGATATAAGACATCGCTGATTGAGTTGGAATATGGATGGTTGATCAAGTTTCAAGGCGACGATGCCCTATAGTGCGATGTCTGCGATGTTCTGAGATGCAAGCGATATCGAATGCTCCACTGTGATCAGCAGGTGAGGCCGCATGTTGTTTCAGAACAAATAAAAGAATTATGTAGTCACAATATTCCATGATGATCGGTTAACGTAGATCCTCGAGGCTCCTCGAGGCCTTCCATTTTCCGATGAGAAGTGCAACGTGCCCGTAAGAAATTGAAACCGAGTTCCAGTTTTGGTCCTTTGCCAGCGTCTAAACAGGTCCGCTTCACTACCAATTACGTGAAGGAAATTACTGAAGGCGTGGATGGAAGCTCACGAACCGTGGCAGATCCAGCTTAGAACCGGCGAGCATAAAGCTCAGATTAATAGATAGCACCGACATAGCATGCAGATTACAATATATGTGTGGGTCCTTCATTACCACGCGCGTAGCAGATGATCAAGCGTGCGACATCAAAGCTCAGCCGTGGCTCTGCCAATGACACTCTCAACCTTCTCCTGTGCCTCCTCTAACTTTTTGGCCACGAATGCACTCAGGACGTTAGCCTTGATCTTGATCTCATCGAGCTTGGCAGGTGATATCGTGCGCTTGCTCAGGATAGAAGCGAGGCTGATAAGAAGATAAGTATATCGGTCCATGATCAGTTGAACGCCCGTAGATGTTAGTAGCTTACCGCTTAGACTCCTTCTCGATATAGGATTCCCGGTCGTTTACAACTTTCTCCATGATACGGATGTAGTGTTTTGCCGTCTCGCCGAGCGACTCGGAGAGCGTCAAAGCCTCCTTGTAAATGTAATCACGAGCGTCACCAGCAGCGCCCAAGAACTTCTGGGCAAGGGTATCGAGTTCGGCAATGCGACCAGCCTTATACTTTTTAGCTGGAAGTTTGGTTACCGGTTTGCACGTGACACACCTCATCATTGAGACCTCCACCAACGGCGCGCTGAGTTCCGCAGCGCTCGTTGAGGAAAGCAACAAACGCTTGTTCAGTGCGAGGGTCTTCATAGGCTTCAACTTCCTTTCCACCACGAGGGAAGAACTTGATGGTAGGGTAAGATGACACTCCGTAGCGACCAGCAATCTCCTTGTTGGGTTGTGCATCTGCATCAATGTTGGCAACAACACACTGCAAAGAAACAGTGCCGATTAGCTGATACAGCAAGTAGATCATCGGCAATACGCACGTTGCTCTCTGGTTTGAAGTCAATCGCAACTTGTGTGCAAGTATCAGGGAAATTATCACGGAAATTAAGCTGATGCCATACCTTGTTCATAGATTGGCTTGAGGTTCTTGCAATGCCCGCACCATGGCGCGGTGAATGTGACAAGAACATCTTTTGTCTCGTCCAAAGCAACATCATCAAATGAATGGATATCAAGGATCAAGGCTTCAGGGGGTGGTGGGGGCTTGATGTTCGATTTCACACCAGACTTCGCTGTGATACTAAAAGAATACGTTAGCATAGAGAGGGCCCATATATGTGGTGAACGTACAAAGAAGCAAGGGCGTCAAGGTCGCGGCCGCCTTCGTAAGGCTCAATGTTGCCTTTCTCGTCAAACCACTTCAACGCTGTACTCGACTACTGAGTATGATATTCGTAGAAAATTCACATAGTAACTTACTTGGGTATCCAGTGACACCGTATTTTTGTCCCAAAGATTTACCGACGCCATCAGCGTCGACTTTGGCGACAACAACTTTGCCCTTTGCATGCGCAAAAGCGTCTCCAAGTTGCTCATATATAGGAGCGAGGTTCTAGAGTGAGCATAAGTGTTTTGCTCTCGTGTTATACAGGGGTACATACTTTGCAGTGACCACTATACCGCGAGGTGTTCGTCAAAGAGGGTTCACATGAGAGTACACAACGTACCACCAAGGGGCAAAGCTGAAAGTGGAAGTTCAGGAAACGATTCAGAGTTTTAGAAAGCACTCCGGCGAGCTCACAATTCAACCAAACCAGGCTTCCCCTTGCCAATTTCACTGTCAAAGTTGTCTGGGTTGAGGTCGACGACATTGGAGGCACTGACGCCAGCCAACAGCCCCGCGAAAAGAAGCGACAGCGACAGCTTCATGGTGATTGGGCAATAGAAAAATACTGAGAACGGAAAGGCGACGTGGAGTTTCGAGTTTCAAGTTAAAGGAATCAATAATGTTGTGCCTTAGTCAGCGGCTTAGACTCAGGGTGCTAGATAACCACGTGACTGGTCATCATCTTTTCGTTATCTCGTAGCTTTACTCAGCCCGAGATTTCTCAGCAATCTCCTCCAAAACCACGCCGGCCAACACCATCTAGAGGTTATAGATGGCGGCACCCCACGAAACAGATGACTATATTGAAGAAGAAGAAGGGGACGTGTTCATCGACTCGGGCGATGTCCTTGTAGAGGTTCCCGATGACGGCGACCATCTTATGGACGAGGATGATGAAGCAGAGGACGGGGTTGGAAATCTTCCATCTGGGAATTCTAATGTGATGGACAACTCGCTGCAGCACTTCACCACTCACAACGGCTCTGTGTTTGCTATATCATGTCATCCCACGGAACCGCTTGCAGTCTCCGGGGGTGAAGATGATCTTGGATACATATGGGATATTACGGATGGAGAAGTTATGGTGAAGCTAACTGGACACACGGATAGCGTATCCGGCGCTGCTTTCAGCAGCGACGGTCAGATGGTCGCAACTGGTGGGATGGATGGGAAGGTGAGGATATGGAGAAGAGTTGGCACAGTGAACTTCAGAAATTGGGAGTTCTTGACTGAGCTTCAGGGTCCAGATGAAGTGATCGTGAGTGCATCAGTCGGCTCCTCCGATTGCTTTCACATATTGACAAGAATTCAGTGGCTACGCTGGCATCCTCGCGGAACAATTCTACTCGCAGGTTCCAATGATTCTACGGTTTGGCTGTGGCAATGTATGTCAATGATACCAACCGCCCCCTGATCTACTCACGTAAACAGTGCCGTCGGGAAATACCATGCAGGTATTCGCCGGACACAGTGGTCCAGTTCAATGTGGAGAGTTTACGCCCGACGGTAAGTCCGACTTACTGGAGCCCAAAAAAAACAATTTGAATCAACTTGTCGTTTTACCAGGTAAGCGGATAGTAACCGCCTCTGAGGATGGAACTCTCCTATATTGGGATCCACGGTCGCCAACTCCATTGTTCAAACTTTCACCACAAGACGCCCGTTTTGATCTCGAGAACATTACATCTCTTGCAATAAATGCCTCTTCTACGCTCGCAGTTGTTGGTGGAACGTCTGGGAGTGTACGTGTAGTAAGTCTCAGCAAGGGTGAGGTTGTCGGTGCCCTTGGAGGACATGCTGAGGGGGAGAGCGTTGAAGCTGTGCAATTTGTCGACCTCACTGGATCGGGAAGCAGCCCTGGCGTTGTAGTCACTGGGGGGACCGATGGAAAAGCATGTGTATGGGACCTCACCACAATGAGACTCCGCGCAACTCTCGAGCATCAGGTAAATTTGTATTCTTATTGGAAGGCTGTTGTGCTGACACTCTGCAAGGATGCAGTAACTTCTCTGTTAACTCACCCGGCACCAAAAAGTCACTTGATAGTGTCGGCGTCCGCAGACAACATGCTCCGTACGTGGGATGCCCGCACTGGCGCATTAGTCAAGGAGCACACTGGGCACCATGGCCCTATACTCAGCGCGTCTCTGGGACTCCAGGGTTCCGTGGTTGTTAGCGGTGGGGATGATTCGGCTTGCCTAGTCTTCACTACGGAGGTCGACGAGTCAGGATAGAGGCTCGCATTTACGAAGAACCTGCCATTCTGTTAGGTCGCTATGTCACTTAACATTCCTGGCACGTCACAAGAACAATGACCTTGTACTATCCGGTTGGAATTACAAATAGTTCGAGAGCATGTGGCTTGAGTGATACCCTGCAGTATTGCAAGCAGATGACCCTTGTATCTCCCTATGCCAGCCGGTTGGTTAACCATCATATCGTCCTGGTTCCAATCGAGGAAATAGATGGTAGGAGTCACAAGAAATTGAGTGGGAATGCCGCTTATATACAGGTATGTGTGTTCACAACCTGTACTACAAAATTGCATGCTGACGTAGTATTATGGGATCGCCTCTCCAGTAGTAGAGGCTGGGTGACCAGGCCGATCTGTACTGCTAACGCAATGCTAGCAGGGAGGTCTGAGTGTGTCTTATGTGGTGGTTCTCTACACTTCGAATCCTGACAACTCAGCTTCGCTCACCGTGTCCTTTCTATTGGCATCACCTGCCTGTACTTTATATCCTATCATCAGCAGGCTAAGATCGAATCCAGTGGGATATCGCCTCCAACCAGGCACTGTTGTGAATTGCAGCGCGTGATATCGTGGTTGTTGGCATTGAATTTCGAACGTACCTGAATTTCATTCCACATGCCACAACCGCCAATAGGAGTGTAGTTTCGCAGCATTGGCAAGTAGCTGGCACGGGTTGACCCGGGCCCCGAATATGAAGTGCAATTGCTTGTCCTTGTGCTCCGCTGGCAGCATCCATTTAAGCTTGTCGAGGCCGTCTTGTTTCAAACGAGGCTCGCTACCGAGTGTGTTTGGGCTGCGGTGCTGTGTAGCGCGAAGGAGGCGACAATTTGAACCGTGATTATTCCGCACGGCACAAACCCAGCTGTGAACATCTAAGAAACAGGTGACGATGAAGCCATTCCGATCTGTGTGACCCCCGGGAAAGCTGAGCTTTGATTTAAACATCATGTATTGTTCATACTTGAGCCATCGAGGTAGCTGTGCATGTACACTGTGTACAGTATCATACTTACACGCAGTCCTGTTAGTTATAGTACTACTACATAGTGTTTGCTATTGCAGGTAGCCTAGGCAGAGACTGGCTAACGTTGGGTAAGTATTAATATGTAGTAGTCATCCACCGCAGCCACACGCAGGCTACCCACGATAACTCAATCGATCAATCATCGATATCCTGTTCTTGATCCCTGCATACCATCTAACGCGTTTATTCTGATTGACGGACATGTATAACGGCTTCCAAGCTGATAGTAACAACCCGTTCTTAAATAATGCTGCCCCCGCACACTCCCGCTTCCCCGATATCTCTGCGTCGACCCTTCCACAGTCGCCGCAGCAGGTAGGCTACCAGTCCTACGACACCGGTTATCAGCAACAGCCTCAGTTTCAGCAGCAACAGTATCCGCAGTTTCAAGGACATACACCATCAGGCTATCATGATAACCAGCCACAGCAATACCAACAGAGTCAGTATGCGTCTACGTCGTACGGCTTTGGGTATGTCGATCGTACATGACATTGCGCTGCATGCTGACTTTCTTATGTTTCACTAGACAACTTGGCCCACAATTGACCGGTGTGCCTTTCCAACCATCTGGTCCTTATGGACAACAACCAGTGTCCCAGCAGCCTTACCAGCAATATCCCAACGGATACCAGAACCAGTATGCTCAACAGCAACAACAACAGCAACAACAACAGCAATACGTAGGCTACCAAGGTGGCTACCAGCCTCAGCAGCAAACTCCAAGTTACCTCTCTGAGTTCGACCCATACGCACCGCGCCCCACCCCTTCACACAACAGGTCCCAGTCCCAGCCAACTAGCCTTGCGAGCCAGAATCATGGCGGTGCGATGCACCCTCGTGATTATATCCGCCAGCATAAAGCTGAACTAGAGGCCTGGGATCCTTACACGTGGAAGCAGATGTCTAACGCCTGTGATGCGCTCAGCGCAGCCTGGCTCACACGCAAGCAAGAGGCAGAGAGGATGGTGCAGCAGATGGGTGGGTACGGTGCACCGGGTATGTTCAATCCAGCATCTGGTTATCAGGCGTATGGCAGCGAACTTCAGAGGTGGCAGGAGGTAATTGCTTCCTCATCGAATGACATTCCACTTGCTCACCCATTCCTCCAGACTGTGAAAGAAGCTAACTCAAATCATGGTAATCTCTACCGTTTGCTGCGAGTCTTGCTAGTATTCATCGAGCACTTTCTGCAGATACCATCGCGGCCTCTGCTTTTCAGCTGAAAGAGGTTCACTCCTCTTATAGACAGTCAGCAGATGCTGTGAGCAAGCGACGCGTGCGCGAATCTTGCAATGCTGCACTGACGAATTTGCCCGACTGGCCTGCACCATTAAATGCCAATCAGCCTTGGTAGAATTTCTTCACCTCGCTCTGGGATTATCAAAGGAATTTTTGGAACGTTACGATTATTTACGCAATATGCTGTTGTATTTTCAAGTGTTGTATTTCTTGAAGCAAAGGTGGCTCATACTGGTCTGCGTAGGCGAACAGCTCTTGGACAGAATCTAAACACTTGACACCTCCCAAACGTTCCCAAGCTTAGGACCTTCTTATGTATTGAAATCGTCTTAATACTAGTCTTACAGGATTGTCTATCTCAGTCATAGTAGACGGCAATGTTCACGCAACTTGGATGGGCAGCCCCATCGCAACTCGTGCAATAGGCTCTTTCACATCCGCATCGATGCCCAAGCCAATGTATGTGGTGCTCGGCTTGTCCTTGACAAAATCGGGAGGGTTGATGCCCGCGAGGAACGTCTCTGCCTGTTTCTTGACGTAGTCGGTATTCATGGGTGTCTGTGGGACCGCGCCGATGTACATCACTGAAATACATCGGTTTGTATTGGTGTGATCATTAAGGAAACCAGAGCGTACCTGCTGAATCTTGGGCACCGGTGTGCTCTTCCTCGACGGAGTGCACAACATCCTGCAGATTGCTCTGGTATGAGAAGTAATAGAATGCAACAGAAGAAGACATACGCAGTGCCAGAAGACCATATCCCCCGGGTTGACCTTCGGCACGGATGTCATAGTCTTCTCAAGCCTGAGGTGCGGGTGTTGTTCTGGGGTCGGACGCGGACCAGAGAATCCGTCTGCCAGGACCAAGATACCAGGGAAATCGGGGGTTGAGATGTCTTCCGATGGAGTCAGCTTAGGCTAATGCTGTCCAAATAAGTAGACACACCAAACACCCAATTCTCCGGCTTGAGGATATCCTCTGAGTCGAGCGGGACAGTGGGGCGGAAGAATGGGCGGAGAATAGTGTATGCATTTGAGAGAACGAGGTCGGGGAACACTCGAAGCGTTCCTTGAGTCGGAGCAGCCTCACTGAAATCACGACCGCGTGAGGTTTGCTTCAAGATTTTTCGCGAGATACAAACCTCATGGCCAACCAACCTTGGAAGGACCTGAATATAGTCGCCTTAAACAAATGAAGATTAAATGGCTACAAGGACAAAAGGGTCACCCACTTGTCCTGGTCTACCATATAACGAGCTCCGGGCATCCAGACGGCCCTCAAGCTCGTATGGATCATGCACGCGCCAGTTACCACTGAGAATATCAGCGTAGCATTTGCGGAAGCTTTCATCTTCCCAGCGCTCGATTGCACCACCTTGCGTACGCTCAGCTATTCAATTGATTAAGTGTGTCGTGCAACGCACCATCGACGTGAGGGGGGAACTTGTCCCACCCTGGGCCAGGATGGCGAATACGGAATCGGTCGGCATACACGAGGGGAACGTTGAGGTCAACGCCCTCAAGTGGCTTGCCTGACTTGACATGGTACTGCTGGTTCAGCCATGCGGAAGCTTTAAGGACATTCGGGTGTGCGCGAGCTTGCACTTGTGAACGTGTCCAACTAAAAGAGTGATTTTAACATCTTTCAAAGGATTGCAAAAACTTCATGCTTACTACAGCATGAAGAATTGCTTGTCCTGCTCAGGGAATCCTGTTTGCCGCATCATTAACTTATTGCCCAGATCACTCAGTCCATACCTTGAACATGGGGATTAGCTTTGATGAAGTCATCAAGGGCAGTTTTCCACCCGGCAGCTTCACTGTCATCGACGACATCCTTGATCACGACGGTGCCTTTGCGCCGAATAACATCGATTTCCTCAGCGGAGAGCTTAGAAAGGTCCTCGTATTGGACTTGGGGGATATACTGTGCACTGTCAGTTTGCACCAAAGCAAGGAGGTATGATGGGCGCTCACATTCGGACCAACTTCTGCAATCTCTGCGGTACGCTTGTTGAGCTCTTGGATGAGATCCTTCCAAGATTCTGTGAGGCGCTTTTCATAGTCGGGAGTAGCCTCGACTATCTGGCGCTTCAAGTCAACAAATCGCTCTGGCCATGGAGTGCTCTGCATCTTGCTGCGGAGAATGTAGAAACTTGCAACTGAGAAACTTCAAGTAACCTCGAGCTTATATCTTCCCCGTGATATGAGGATGTTCATACTTATGGAGGAAAGTCGGACCGTTTCCAATATCACGGGGACAGGACAAAATATTCTCGGTGCTTAAATGTACTATAATTGGGTCCATCGGGCAGGTAGAATGAGGGGCCCGGGATGATAGGACGCTATCGAGGTAAGAACAATGCGGCCCGGTGGGCTTTAAGTTGGTCCGAGATCAAGGTGCTGTAATTCACCATTCATGGAGCGGAGCATGTATCATCATACACAACATTAGACACGGGCACCGAGCACTAGAGCTTCGCGCTGAGACGGTAAAGAATAGATTGAACATTCGTCAAATGTTGCACGAGGACTAGTCTCCCGTAGGAAAGGAAGACGAAGGAACTATTAGGCTAAGTTAAACAGTAGAGCTTAGTGGAAAGCCGAACTCCGACTCAACAGTACCACGTGATCGTATTATATTTGGTGATGTTTGACTCAACAGCATCGCCAAATTCTTTCCAGTGTGCGTCTGATCAACTCTACTTTGACGTTGTCGCCATCGACCTCAACAGCGAGCTCGACTTGTTTCCAGCTGTTTGCTTCCTTTGCTGTAAAAACCATCTCATGCTTGTGAGCCGGTCCTTTTTGGTTTGACGTTCTCATCATTGACCTATCGCGTTTCCGATCTAGTCATAACCTTGAAATCGCGTTCGACTACTGTCAGCCTATCTGGATTCATCGATAAACCCACAAAACAGCTCTGTTAAGGTGTCCCTCTCCGTAAATTCCACAGCCCATTAACTCACAACCTGCAAGTTGTAGCATGTTTGACGATGACGAAGACTCTCTCTTTGGCTCGCCGCCTCCGTCTCCAGTTAGAGGTAGGTCACCGGCGTTTCCCGCTCAAGCAGCCCAAGAGAGGGGCACAGGCATAACACAAAATGTGGGGGCCATTGCACTTCCTGGTTCCCATATGTCATGTTCTGAACTACCAGCCGACCTACTAGCCTTGCCGTTCGGCCGCTTTAGCACTCGCGAGCCCCCTCCCTCGCACGTACCGCCAGCGCAAAACACCTTGCAAGCGCATTTGACACAATCGCCTCGTGTTGCCTCGTCGGGCCCTTCTTCAATATCTCGCCCCTCTTCGAGGGCTACAGGAAAACGGAAATCAACGAAATCACAATCAGTGACACCCCGTCCTGCACCCCCACCTATACCGTTCCCTGGCCCAGATGACCCACTACCTTCCAATTTTTTGCGAAGCCAGGAAGCATTATTAGGCATAGCTGGCCTCGTCGGAAACGTGAAGCCCACCAGCCTTCCACAACAAACAATTCGTGGGTCTACGCCTTCTAACCCTATCATTATCGAGGAATTGAGTCCAACACGCCTGCCTCATCTCGATTTTAGTCACCTCGCGCCAGTCAATGGAGAAGATGCCATCACCTCTCTCATCAGACAGCAAAGCATCTTTCCCGTGTTATCAAGTATCGTAAAACTTCTGGGCAACTCTCCAGCTGCGTCTGCACAACCACCATCTACCCATGATCGACCACCTTCGCACACATGCGGTGTGCCCGCGACGACCGGTCCACCCCCACTGAAACGTCGCAAACTCACAAGCGTCCCTGCTGGTGCAGTGGAGTGGGATGTGCCCTACCCATTTCCTGAAGGCGAGGGTCCTAAGGCATATCATGCTACATGGGAGCGGGAGCGTGCCAGACATCTGATTATGCAGCTTGTGGAGTCGATCAAAGCTGCTTCCGATCCATCTCCGATTGATGTCGATCACATTCCACCATCTTCTTCGCAGTCACTCATGCACGCCTCTGAACCCTCAAGGTGCACGTTGTCACCATCTCCTGTATCACCCACAACTTCCAATACCTTTCAGCACATAATTCCCGACTGTACTATCGATCCTGCACTTCTTGCTATTTCTGTTCCCCCGTCGGCCACATACAATACATTTTCCCCAGTTCCCGCACTCGTTCATTCTCCAATCACATCCACCGATTCGTCTGATGGCGCTCTCACCCCACCTGCATATAATGACCAAGGTGCATTGTCCCAAGGTAGTTGGATGGCTGAAAAGGCTCACCTATCTCACGCGAATGGCGTAGATTCGGTAGCTGCTGCCAAAATGTTGCTGCAGTTCGCTGCTAAACCTGCTGTACCTTTGCCTTTTTCCTCGCATATAGACATTTCGTTGACAGTGCATACACCATATCCTCAAACTGCCCCATCCCATTTCTCGATATTGACGCACCTGCAGCCACTTCCTCCTCAAATTTCTCGCTCACCGTCGGTCCAATCTACGCACAAATCAACTCCGGCCGTTCCTCGGCGCGCCGGCTTCAAGGCGGTTCATAAAGAAGATATACTTCAGCGCGCACGGGAACGTCGGCGGCAGATCGTCGGGGAGATCGAGCGGGCAAAGGTGGAGTTATGGGAGACAAGTATTGAGGGAGGGGTGTTGGGGCATTTGATGAAGGATCCAACGCTGTCTTGATACTGGGTACTACGATGCTTGAAGTGTATTGCAGCAAGTATAATACGAACTTTATAGCTGCGGTTACTGCTCGTCATTATGAGTTGGCAGCGCGCATGTTGGGAAAGTCGCTCAGCTCATTCCTACATAACTGCCTGCTACATGCTGTTCCCGGATTTGTGTTAAATTCTCACTACTGTTGCCTGGCAGCACAGCGCGCTCATCGACAATGTTGTGCAAAATACATGCATTCGCAATTTAATTTTTTTGTCAGTACTCTTACCATCATACATACTGGAGTACAGTAGTCGAGTAATTACATAAGCACGAATATGAAAGTATAAGACGTAGAACATAAGTTACACTTTAAAAAAAACACCAGAGTCAAAATCAGTCCATCATGCCGGCCAATATTGCACCACCCATCCGGCTGCTCATAAGGCATCGCCTGGGACTGCAGGAACACTACAACGGGCACTTGGGCGCGAGATCCGCAGACATTCCTTGGCTCCGAGGGGTCGATATGCACTGGGTGAACAGGCTGCTAGACAGGCACAGTAACAGAGTCTGCCTTCTTGGCATGGGCACGGCCCCTTTGCTCCTCCACACCTTTCTCAAGCTCTTCCAGCGCTTGCTCTACGCGAGCCAGAACTGCGCGCCTTGCGCCTCTCACTACTTGTGACCCGAAGCTGGGAACGCTGTCCAAGTCTGTGAGGAGCAACGAAAGCGCATGCTCTTGAGCGCGGAGAGGCGCGTTGGTCGGGGTGTAGGTTAATGCAAGTACATCAGCGGCGTCGAGGGCTGAGTAAGCTGGGGACTGCGAGCGCGAAGGAGAGAAATCGAGCTCGGCAGGGAAATGGAAGTCAGCAAGGAGGGTATCGAGACGGGAGGCAACGGAAGTGATTTTGGAGAGGGAAGAGGCGACCTGGGCTGGGGATGCAGAAGGCTCTGCAGCGTCGGAGTCAGGGAGCCCCTTGACTTTTCTTTTTCCTTCCTGGGAAGGTGTGGTTCCCTCCCTGTTGGCGTTGACCGGATTAGAGTCAACAGTCTGGGCGGCAGGTGAGGGTATGCGATCGCGTTCGACAGGTGCTTGGGTCGAAGTGCCTTCAGAGAGACAGGCAAGGATCGACTTGAGCATATCGCGCACTTCAGCCCGGTACTCTGCCATAAGACGGTGCTCTGCCAGAATCACGTCCTTGAGCGAAGGCTCGTCCTGAACAGGGACCTTGGAGGTGGAAGCTGGGGCCTGAGTGGGGATTGTGGTAAGTAACCAAGCAGAGTCACTGGACAAGTGAGAACATACAGGATCGAGGAAAGTCTCGGCTTCTGCGAGGAAGTTCTCAGCGTCTGCGCGGTGGCGGGCAAAGAGTTGTTCCTCGTCGACGTGAGCCTGGAAAGCAGCAAAATTCCGCCACTTTTGGATGCTGGCCTCGCGCTCACGATCGCGGATAGCGCGGTCCCGCAGGATTTCACCGTAGGACGGGAACCGGGTGTAAAAATCCGTCCTCTCATCCTCTGGCATACGGGTACGCAGGACATCTCGGACACGCATCACGCGCTGCCGGTCGGAAAACCCATCGTACTTTGGGGCATGGAAAACATTTGGGGTGGGCTGATTCCCAAGGTACTGCTGGTAATGCAGAGTCAATACACACTCACGTTGTTCTGCGAGAGAATAGAGCGGGCGGTAGTGGGTATAATAGTCGGAGGAGTAGGGGCTCATGAGGATGGGTGCGGTGAAAAACATTGTAAATTTGCGATTGGGATGAGTTGATGAGAGATTCCATGTTGAGCACTAAATTTATATAGCTAGATGATGTGGACTTGTGGACTGTGGATGAATGACGATTCCCTTTGTGGACTGTGGAATGTGGATGAATGACGAATCCCTTTGTGAGCAGACGTGTGGAAATCGCAACCGCGCTTTGTAGAAATTAGTGAATTTCATTAATATTCTCGAAGGTCACATTACTATCAAAATGCGATGGACAAGCAATGTTTCGCTCATACCACGACTGCTCTTGAGAACGGTGCTCAAGCGCTCAGTAGCCACTGATCAAGCAACTGATAGCCTTGAACAAAGAACATTGGGCACGATTTGTGTCGGTATACGTGTTACGGTGCTGTCGGACAGTCATTTTTGGGTGTACAGTGTGCCATCGCAGTCATCGATAGTGCAATCAGGAGACTCGAATTCGGAAAGCACAGAAAAGTGATGAAGCTTCCAACAAATGTTGGATTCGAAGAAATAGATTATGAACTTCTGTCTTCAGTGGACGGACCGAAGCGGTAGGCAGCGTGCGAGCAAAATTGTCTAGGTCTGGATATTCAACAGTTGTTGAGCCGTGCGGAGGGAGCGATCCTGACCTTCGAGGTCATAGTATACAGCTGCGTGGGTAGTATTATAGAATGCTGCAGAACTAAAGATTTGAATGTAGGCATTACGGACTGTGGGATGGCCATCCATGCAGGGCGAGGGCTAGCCTGAATATCGGCAGGTCATGAACATCTGAGAGATCGAAATTAGCGCCTTGACAACAAAAAAGGGCACCATCCGGTTGCTCGTTCGCATCAAGGATTCAAGGTAATCGCCGTCATCCCCCTCGAAGATGTATAATTTTTCATCACTTGAGTCCTCAGGATCTCGACATTGAGCCAGCCAAGTCGTTCGCAGATGTCTTCACCACCTTTCTCAGAGATTCTCCAGCTCAGGATAATCCTCTGGGTGCGCCACTACTCTAGTTATAGTTCCACAGACACGTCTTTGTGAGCATGTTGGTGTGGTGAGTATGTGGATTGGCCGAGGAACGAAGACCGAACCGATATGTTCACTGTGTGCCACAACAAGCGGGAAGATGGGTCGCAGGCGGGGAGGGTGGGTTGAACGAACTGAGCGACGGTACAATTTCATTCAACTCAAAAGTGAGGTAGCGGGCTTCCAGTGATAGAAGCTTGAAGCTTGAAGACCAAGGTTTTGTGCCACGTGATCCCGACGCGTCGCGTTCGAATTTCGGGGACGTAAACATACCTCAACAAAGGTTCTGCATACCTCGGACGTGCTGCCTTCAGTGCATACAACTATCGACACCACAAAATCACAATGGCACCCGCTCGCAATGCTCAGCTCGATCAAGAAAAAGAAGAATATCGTGCTAGAATCGCCGAGGCCCTCCAGGAAGACGAAGACCCGCTCGCTGCCTACGACGACTTTGTCAAATGGACCGCACAGCAGTACTCTGCAGATGACGTGACATCCGGTCTCATCGAGCTTCTCGAGGAGAGCACGAGACGTTTCAAGGATGATCTGAGATACAAGGGCGATCTCAGATATCTGAAACTCTGGTCGGCGTATGCGAAGCAAGTCGAGAGACCGACCGTAATTTACTCATATCTCGTAAAGCACGACATCGGGTCCGTATATGCACTACTTTACGAGGAATATGCTGGAGCACTGGAAAAGGAGGGAAGGTGAGTGGCTTGTATGCCTGAACGTTTAGCTATGTGGGTTGGGCGAACCATTCATCGACGTGATTCAGACACACCGAAGCGGACAAGGTGTTCCGTATCGGGATCACGCGTAATGCTCGTCCTATCGAGAGGATGAAGAAACGTTATCGCGATTTCCAAGGCAGCCCATCCTCGTCTAAACCTACACCCATCACCTTCCGACCAAGTGGGTCCAAGGAAATCGATGCCCTCCGCCGCCATCCTCTCAAGAAGTATGATCCGCCACCCGCATCGTCCTCAAGTACTTCGAAACCATCATCCTCGAAGTCTAGTACTCCGCAAGCCTCCTCATCAAGCCCTAGAGCTCACAGCCGTTATGCTCCAATGCTCGCTCCTCCTGTGCCAGGAAGGCGCCCAGAGAAGCTGCGCTTCAACCTCACACTGCTTTTCACTGAAGATGGCGTTGAATACAGCGCCGCTGAAGTGCGCGCCCGCTCCATGGGACTTCTCAACAAGAAGTGGGGTCCGCCCCCACCTTCAGAGTCACGCGAGACCATCCGAGTTAACTTCAACGATGACGGCACACGGAGCACACAGAATATGGGGTACGGGAAGCGCAAGAGCATTGTGACTTTAGGAGAACCAACAGTCACAATAAATACGAAAGAGGCGCTGGCAGATGTATTTGGAATGTATAACTCCCCGGATAAGACTGTGAAACGGATGATGCCTGGGAGCAAGCATGCGCCGGTGAAGAGGATTGAACCCATGACACCTGCAGAAAGACAGTCCCCACTTGTTGTCCAGGTGGAGAATGAGAACGCTAAAACACCGGGTAAGTGGAAATTCATTTTGTACTTGGGCTCATTTGTATTTTTATTCATGAAAGGTGCATTCAAACCCTTCGTTGACGAGAACGCAAACCGCAAGGAGAATAGCACCCCTGCAGTTAAGGTACTAATACACTGCTTCCCTTCTTCGATGCTAAATCTACTGCTAGTTCAAACCCTTCGTGGACGAACCCCCAAAACAAACATTTGTTACTCCTGACATGGGTCGGCGCGCTCTCACAACGAAGGATAGCACTCCCGCTGCCTCTTTCAAACCCACCACCACCCTCAAAGCCATCTCCGAAGAAAACTCGGGGCCGGAAAACGAGAACGTCAACATTAAAGCCAATGTTTTCTCGCGCGTCTTTACTCCTGTATCTCAGAAAGAACCCCTCACCCGACACAACTCACAGGGGACCAAGGCTAGCCCTTTGAATGAGAACGCAAGTGTCTTTCAGCCTCCTTCTAAACCGGAGACAGCACCATTCGTTGCATTCGTCGACTCCAAAACCCCTTTCAAGGTCTTCAGTCGTCCACCATCAGCGCATGAGGGTGGTGAGAATGCAGGACACGTCTTTACCCCGAAGCCGAGCACGTTCAAAGCGTTTGTGGATAGTAGTTCTGTTGTCGCGGCTGAGAACCAGGCGGAACGTCAAGCTCCTCTAGCACCAAGGACACCGGTGTCCGAGACCTACACCGATGAATCTAGCGATCCTGCAGATGACCCTCAGCAGAACTTCTCCTCGAGCGACGAACCTTTTGAGGATGGCTATATTGAGGGAGAAGCCGATATACCCTTTTCCTCATCTTCAAGCATGAGCGATCAGTTCGAAGACGAATATGAGGAGGAGCAACCGCAACCTCTTGGAGGTCGCTTCGGCAGGATAAACGTGATGACACCAATCACAGAACGTACCTTTGAGTTTAGCACTCACGGATTCCCTACCCCGCACGAGGGTGGTGCAGTCGAGGCTGCAGAACGACTCGCCGCAGAGCTGAGAGAAGAAGATGAACGTGAACGAGGATATGTGCATGACGGGGAGGAGTCGGACTCATCATTCGCCTCTTATGACCGTCCGAGAGCGGTCCCACAATACCACCCAGCAGAACTGGAAGTGATCGAGGAGCGCACAGGGACGCTCAGTCTCTCAGACGCTCTAGCAGTAGTGTCTGCCTTCAGACCATCAAACCCCTGCAATCCTTTCGACCCCACCATTATGTCCACGCTGCTTTCCCTCTTGCCTGCAGACGAAGATTTTCACGACCTGCGAGGGCAGGACTCGGGCATGCTCGAGGGCCTGCAGAAGTTCGCAACCAAGAAGAGCAGGCGAGGGAGTGGCTCAAGCTCGAAGGGGTTCGATGGCGATGCATTCATGGTCACCCTGGAAGGAAAGAGACTAAAAGTAGTGGATAAGCTAGGCGAAGGCGGCTTTGGAGCAGTGTTTGCAGCTCGAGATGTTTCGTCCAAGAACGAAGATGACGAAGACGAGGACGACGATGAGGACGACGAGGAGGACGGTTCTTCAATGCTTGCTCTCAAAGTCGTGAAGCCTCGAAATCTATGGGAATTTCATGTCCTACGCAGAATCCACCGTACACTCCCCGAGCCACTCCGCCGTTCCCTCGTCCTACCGTATGCTCTCTACGCGTATCGCGACGAAAGCCACTTGCTCATACAGCTGTGTCCGCAAGGTACCCTGCTCGACATCGTCAACCGTGCTGGTACTTCTGGTATCTCGCAGCAAGGAGCGTGCCTTGACGAGCTCCTCGTCATGTTTTTCACGATCGAGATCATGCGCTTCCTCGAAGGAATGCACAGCGCAGGGTTCATTCACGGCGATCTCAAGATTGACAACTGCCTTCTACGCCTCGAAGACGTCCCAGGCGGCGCGTCTGCCCTCTCAAGCTTATACCAGCCCTCGGGTGATGGCGGCTGGAAATACAAGGGCGTCAAGGTCATCGATTTCGGGAGGACGCTCGATACGTCCCTCTTTCCTCACAACCAACAGTTTATTAGTGACTGGCCAACAGATGCACGAGATTGCTTTGAGCTAAGGGAGCACCGACCCTGGACATATCAGACTGACTACTTTGGTCTCGCTGGCATCATCTACTGCATGCTGTTCGGCAAATACATCGAAACGTCATCCATCACCTCCCAATCTCCTTTTAAGGTCACGACGCCGTTCAAGCGCTACTGGCAGAATGACTTGTGGACGAGGTTATTCGATCTCTTGCTCAATCCTTGCCTCGTGCGTCCAGATGGCAAGTTGCCCCTGTGCGAGGAGCTTGGTGATATCAGACATGAAATGGAGGGCTGGCTGCAGCACCACTGCAATCGCAGTAGTAACACACTCAAGGGGCTACTGAAAAAGATCGAGCTTTCAATTTACACTGGGTAACACCTCACTTGACTCATGATTCGTATGTTCATAGTTTAGTCATTTGTTCATGTTCTGTATACACACCCTGACAGCATTTCCCTCGAATACTCAGTACTCAGTTCTCGGTCCACACCATCAATTAATGCCAGAGATTGATAGCTACAACATGGACCCAGAGGTCATCTGGGCTGTGAAACACAACAACCATGGCACAACTGCATGGAGACAGCAGACAACAGATAACGAGAAGAAAAGACGCAGACACCATACCACCCATCGCTCAATCATGCGTGGCCTACGCCGCCCATCTGCGGAGGAGCCGGGCCAGCTTCGTATGGGTGGGGAGGACCATTTGGTCCTGCAGGCGGCATCATCATAGGGTAAGGGACGGCGTGTTGTACTGCAAGAACCCATCGTCAGTCACAGTAAATCCATTATTAGATCAGCACGCACATTGTGGGCTTTGGTGGTAGTATGCGTGCGCGTGAGCGGGGATCGGAGTAGGTGGCATAGATGGGCGTGGGCCGGCACCGTTGGGTGGGGGAGGGTACGTGCCAGGTGGTGGTTGCATGTATTGTGGCGCTACGACGGATAGGTAAGCCAAAAGTCAGCCAGAAACCAATATGAATACACACGAGGCATCTGAGGCATAGGCGATGCAGCATACATGGCTGTAGGGTATCATGAGCTGCAGTTCACGTATATTTGGAACAACAACTCACGTTGGCCATTCGGTGGCATCCCTGGTGGGTACGCCATTGGTTGCATGAAAGGTGTTGATACATATGCACCAGGCGGTGGAGGAGCCATACCAGGCATCATGGGCTGAGCAAGATTTGAGACAGTTTCCATGCGGGAAACAAGGACATGCACACCTGTCCAGGGTAATAGGGGTAGTAGTAAACACGTTGTTCTCCGCTGTCCTCGTATACAGGGTGTGAGACGGGCGGTGGACCGGGTGGCGCAATGTGGACGGGTTGCTGAGGTGATTGGTGTTGCAGGGGAGGGAACATATGCATGTAGCGCTTGCCGCTGTAAGGCCAGATAGCAGCTGCAGCAGCGAGGCATCAGATTGTATCCTCAGCAAGAGGATGCAACACGTACTAATTTGGTTCGCCTCCGCAACTTTGTTATGCTTGAATGGGTTAAAGTCATCCTTAATATGAATCGCTCCCTTCTTCATGATCTTGGTGCCAAAGAATGGATTGGGAGTGGGAGGTGACTAAGGGGGCTGAGTTAATCCACAATCAACAGTCACAGGTCAAATGACTCACCGATTCAGCAGGCTTGGTCTTCGGTGACGCGGAGGCTGACGTAGAACTCGGAATCGGAGACGTAGGACCCTAATCACGCGGACCAAAATCATCAGTCAGTAAAACGGGATCCGAAATCCAGCAGTCAACAATACAAGAGTGAAAGTATTTGCCTTTGGATTGGGCCTGAACGACGAGGCATTCGCGTTGAGCCGGTTTGCGGTGCTGGTGGGCGACATGGGCACGGCAACGCCGTTCGTGTGGGTCGCCGGGCCAGGTAATGGCGTGGTTGAGCGTTTCGCGCCTTTGAACGGGGGGATGGGCTGTATATACATATTGACCGCGTTCTTCTTGCCGAGCTCACTGGGCTTCGTTGCGATGGGTTTGGCGATAGAGGCCGAGGTACCAGCGACGGGTGCCTTTGGGATGGCGGGCGGAGCAGGAGTAGGCTTAGCGGTAGCGGGAACGATCTTGTTAGAGGTGGAGACCGGCATGCGAGAGGCGCTGGGGGAAGGATTGAGAGTAGCGGTGACGCCGATGGCACGAGCGGTGGTCGAGGCAGCATCCTGCGAGGCCTTCTCCCGAATCTGTCGCTGTTTCTCTTCATCCTTGGCAAGAATAGGAACCAAATCATCCGGGATGGGCTTGTTCAACTAGATAGACCTCAGTATTTGAAACCAGTAATGGAGAAGAAACACCGCAACACTGACCTTGAACGTCTGGCTGAACTTCAGTAACTCAGCCTTCCGTTTGTCCATCTCGCTCTTGACGAGCGCCTGCTTCTTTTGCGTCAAGCGCTGTCTCTCATTCGTCACAAAGTCACGGAACGCCGGCAATGGATCCGCCGGGGGCTATCATCGACCACAGCAAAGGAGTGATCGTCAGCAACCCATCAGTCTCGACCAATCATAGGTAAAACATTGCAGCACAGCAATTCGAATTGAAACAAATAGATCAAGATCGGAGGGGGTTGCATACCTTATTAGAAGCCGATGATGTTGATGGCGTAGGAGAAGGCGACTTGACAGTAGGAGGCGCCACGTCCTTTGCGGTAACAGGGGCACCGTCAGGACCATTGACAGATACTTTTGGAACATCTTTTGGAGGAGGGCTTGATCCCGAGGCTGGTGCAATGGTCTGCAGCTTGCGAGCGCCTGGCGGAATGTAAGCATTCTGTCCTCGGACAACAGCACCATATCTAGAAACAAGCCGTCAGCCAAATGCAGGCCTGACACCGGATGGACGCACTTGTCTTCCTCGTTCACACCGCTATCGTCAACATTCAAATTCCTTTCCTCTGCTACATGTGGGTTGTTTATAGCGCCCTGCCGGAAAAAATTAACCAATTTTAAAATGAACCTAAAGCGCCTGAAACATACGTTCAATATTTCGCTAGCAATGCGCTGAGCCTTGCGCTCTCTCTCTTTATAGTCAGCAGCCGTCCGATCCAACTTAGTGGTGTAAACCTCCTCATCATAAGAAGTCGTGACGCCGAACATTTGTTCATTAGCCGCGAATTGATCCCAAGACATGTTGGCGCCAGAGCCCGGGCCAAAGGTAAGCTCGTCGCCGAGACCCTCATGATGCGTCCCCGCTGGAGGCGGAGAGCTCGCGGCAGCAGCTGGCACCCATGCTTGGAGTTCCCGTTCACGAGATGACTTGTTCTTGCTGATATCGGCATCTGTTCGGAAAGCTATTGCACAGGAAGTATGGGAGATCAGCATCAAAGATTCAGGTGGTGGGATCAACTTCCTGTGGCAGAGCGGGAAGCTGATATGATGGACTCACAGTCGCCATTTGGTACCTGCATCTTAGCGTCAGCAGGACCAGACTGCCAAGTGTCGATGTTAGTGGAGGCAATGAAGAAAGACTCCTTGAGTGGTGCGCCGGGCTTGGATATCTCCTTGACGTCTTTGAGGGTGATACCGGCGGTATCACCCTCACTAGCAGTAGATGAAATGACACCCTCATACCGCTGAGTAGTTTTGGTGGTCAGGGTGATAGTTGTGCCCTAAAAATATAATGTTGGTCGAAATATTCGTGGCGCGAGAAGAGTGCAAACACACGGTAAGACCAGAAAGAATATGAAGAGGACGGTCCTGAACGGGGTCGTGAATGCGAGAACCATTAGCTTGAGGACCTAGTGGAGGGAATGCCCCCTGATTAGCTGAAGGAGGTAGACGAGCAGTATTGTTGGCAGGGGTAGGTGAAGACCTTGGATTTGTCTGCCAAGCAGGACCAGGGCGACTGAATGGAGAAATGTTAAGGGATGTATTAGGATAAGTGATAGGACTGACCGAGGAGGATCTGCCATTCCCTTCCCTCTTGGTTTAGGCTGGCGAGCGGTGGTTGCCATTTGTGAATCCGTTGAAAAAGCAATGAAATAAAGTGAGAAGAGTAATGAAATGCGACAAACAGATAGGCTACGAGGGGGACGCGACTAAAAGCCGCTGCCAGAAGCAACCTGTGAGTGTTTGAACCTAAAGCTTAAGCTCTGCTATTTTGTTTAGAAAAGAAAAGAGAAAGCAGAGAATATTTGCCTGTCTGAAAGCTGGCTGAGGATCCAGAAAAAACGAACTGGCTGGCCAGAGGCTTCGACGTCGGAAACGGCGTCGACGGTGAGTTCAAGAGTCAATACCACCAGAAACCCAATACAACATCTAATAACCCGCGGGAAATATCATTCAATAGTTCCCCGGATACCCTAATCTTTAAATATATATAAATATATAATAAAATCACAATTCTTTCACGTCCTCCCTCTTCAATCAACCGTCAATTTCCGTCTCGAAACACTCATTTCTCCTCCACAGATCCGGAGTTTGAATATCGATCCCGGGGTCCTTGCCACCAGTCACAGGCACAACCACTGAAACGCTCTCTCTCTAGAACAGCAATGCACACAACGCGCTGCACCAGATTCACCATCACCACATAGTAAAACGGCCAGTGACCAAGCGGAACCATTTTGATCCATCATGACGTGATCAGTTCTTCGACATGACGTGTCAACATAACTAGTCGGCACTCTCGGAACTGTCCACCGATTGTAGTGGTCGAGGAATTGTTACAGCTCACCCGGCGGCCCGCTTCCTGTGCTCCTCGGGGGTGTCCAAAACTCACAATACACCGAGGGGTATTGAAAAGTGAGAGGGGTCCACGACCTGGGCCCCAGGGTGTGTGTGACTATCCCTGACCGGATAGCGTGGGACGGAAGCGCAGGGAGAGGTAATCAATCAAAAAGCCGCCAGTGGGTTCAAGCTCCTAGTCATCGGCCAAGCTGAGAGCGAGCACCCGAAATCCTGGAGAGATAGCCATCGGCATACAGGCTATGCTGAAAAACAAACTTTCAAGGATATCAGTGAACCAAACACGCAGTGACCAGATAAAAGGAATGAGCACAAGGAACAAACTGCAGCATCAGAGTTGCACCCTAAGCGACCGCTTGGAAACAGGATCCCAGAACAAAACCAAGATAAAGAGAGATTTCGTAATGGCACAGGCATATATAGAATTTGAATTGCTAAATGACTCTTCGAATTGGCCTCATGGCCTGAGGATGGCCCAGAAGACGCGAAGCTGGTTACGGACGTTCTTGAATTCATGAGTCCTGCTAAAGTGGTGTGCAGGTTGCCTGTATTGAATCGTGCACAAGACAAGAAACCGACGGCTAGGTTTCCAAACGATTAGCCAATCGTTGGTTCGGAAGCGAAAGATACGGTTAGCCAGAGAGTCCCAGTCCCAAAGCAGAGCAGGATATGTAGCTTTTGAAAGCACTTCTATGGCTCAGGGAAGAGCTGCTAGCGGAGTACACGGCCGCTATGCTATTTCCCGTATAAATGCGAACTGCAATCAGAAATGAATCAGAGTAAGGAGCGCATAGGATGTGGCTTCTAATAATCACGTGAAGGAAGAAGTGACAGTACGGCCTGGGAGATAGGACTTCTGTATGGAGAGCTTCTATCGCTTCTTTGACTTTGAAAAGAACGAGCCCCACCGAGGATGCCGTCAACCGGGCAAAACATGCAGACTTGTATGTTTTACCGTACCAGCCTGCCAGGACACAAGGAACACGTAGGACCCGAGCAGATATGCGATATCGTTCGTGATTGCGCTCACGTCAATCACGACATGACGCATAGAACCACCAAGAATGTTGTGTGACTTGTCTGAGTCATACCCAAGATATTTGTTGCGGAGGAACGTGTCACTGGAGGAAGAGCGGTCCGATAAGATAAATAATAGACGCGCTGGGCCCTTGAACGGAATGGGTAGAGCAAACACCTGTTATCACTAGACGGACACTAGGCCTGTGAGGAGCTATGAGCGGAAATTTTGAGTGGCGGTTGCTGCTGCAAGGAAAATAAAGTCAAGAGAGTCATTGACATTCATTGCTCACCAGTGACCGATCGGCACGACAAGCTTAAGGCAATGGAGTTTCCACAAATTTCCTCTGTGTGGAAGAGAATCTACCGGTTGATGAGTCCTCGGACGTGGCTGAATGTCATATGTCCGGTTCGTCATTGAATGTTGAATCTCCATGTGGGAGTGACTCTTGCTTGTGTTCAGAGACGTCGTCCTCTTGATGATAAATGCGATTGGCCTACATGGCGGGCTTTGGCTGCCCCGGCTGCTCATATTTGTCCGCCAGGGTGCAACTGTTCAGATGTTCCAAGCTGTTTTGGGGAAGGCATGTATGATGCATCGTGAACGGCCAGGGACACCCGTTGTTTTCCTGACCAGGCCCGTCAGTTATAACATGTAAAACAGTTTTGGGTCAAGTAGTCTCACAGTCACCGTGTTATCATGATGGAGAGAGCAGCCGCATGCAATACCTGCCACGTATACTGTATACCAATGACAGAGGCATCGTGACACGTCAGACGGAAAATTCTGCCATCTGCGCCAACGAGTTGGAAGATGTTCACCGTGACGATCGATATCAACCAAGAGCATAACTGCGCAATGCGCAGATCTGACACCGACGAGCTCCATTCGTTATTTCCACCCCATTTAAATTCATCAAGGGGACGACGAACACGGCCGTCTATTATTGTTGTACTCGGGTCCAATTTATCGTAAACATGGTACGACCACGACGGATTGCATTCGTGAGCCCCATGACCTTTGAAACGTATGGCTGCTCAATCACGCGGAGTTGCATCTCATTCGCCGCGACAATTGAAGCGAATCCCGACATTCCACCATTCAGCAAGAAGCCCCCTCGGAGGATGAACCTCAGGTCTTCTAACTTGCGCGGAATCTACGAGTAAACGACGATCTTCAAATTCGTAGCCGAACGGTCCAAGCTCGGTCAGATCATTGATCGATTGACACCCTGCTGCGTTGCGTTGCATCGGGCGCTTCATTCATAGTAAATACGTCTTCTCTCATTTCTGAGTCTGGAATGGGCATTCTTACCCTGGAATGGTAGTTTCCGCCTCATGGTTTCGCCCTGGTGATAAAAGCTCTTGATGTATTCCCTCTCTTTTCCAAGCTTCGTTCGCACTTCCGAACTTATAGCCATGACGCCCTCGAAAATCCATCTCAGTGAAATCGCCCCAAGGCCCCGCTGGATGACCTCTTGGGAGAGGCTCAAACACAAGGAGGTACACTGGCTCGTGGAAATCATTGCAGAAATGGTGTGTTCTCCAGGCTCCTGTCTTTCGTGCTATTGACATGCCACGTAGGTGGGGGTGTTTCTCTACGTTTACTCGGGTTTGTTCGCTTAACTACTAGAGCTCTGCTCCCCTACTCACGACTCTCGTTTGGTGTGCAGGTTTGGGAGCCACCGCTGCGTTTGTTGTAGGAACTCAGATCGGGAGCAATGGATTAGGATGTAAGTCTTTAGTTTGTTCAAGAATTTATTCATCACAACCCCGCAGCATTATATACGATCGGCTTCGCTTATGCCATGGGCGTCGTGTTTGCCGTTTCGCTTTGCGCTGCGACGTCAGGAGGCCACTTCAATCCAGCCGTCACAATCTCGTTTGTCGTCTTCCGAGGCTTTCCCGTGCGCAAAGCAGCTAGGTCCGTGATAATAATCATGGCCGTCAACGTCGCTGATGCACGACTCAGATACATCATTGCACAGATTCTGGCAGGTTACATCACCTGCTTTATCATCTATGTCCAATGGAAAGATTTGCTTGTGGTACGTGGAGTAATGAAATATGCGCAGTATTCAGAGATTTTACTCTTCGAAGGTTGCAGAGAACGTTCTGATTGAAAAAGGCTTGTACGACACCATGATGTTCTCAAGCAGTGGGCCAGCCGGTGTGTTCGGTCTGTACGTCAGCCCTGGGACGAACCTGCACCGCGTATTCCTGAATGAATTTGTCACAGTAAATATTTAATATTTACATCCAACGCAGAGTGCCCCTATCTAACTATCGTTTTGTAGGACTTCATGATCGCTCTAGTCATTTGGGGCTGCCTTGACCCCACGAACCACATGGTTCCGCCGGCAGCCGCACCCTGGCTTGTCGGAATGGCATAGTACGTATTATGATCCTGTCCTCTGTTAATATTAACGCTCCCCTCAGTGCTGTTGCAGTCTGGGGGTACTCGCCTACCGCAAGTAAGCCCCGCGCCACGTTTGCTCATTTTGTTGCGGTCTGACTTTGCGGTCCAGTCGCCGCCAACACCGCTCGTGACCTTGGTGGACGTTTCATGGCCATGACCGTCTGGGGATCCAAGGCATCAGGAGGGACATATGCAGCCATTGCTGCGCTGACGAATATCCCAGCGACGCTTTGCGCTGCTATGGTGTATGAGCTGTTCTTGGGTTCTGCAACGCGCAGTAGGTATTCCCTCTTCACAGGTCATGTAATGCTGACGATCTCCTGCAGCTCTTACATCGCACCACATTCATTTCCTCCGTGCTCACAAGCAGTACCATGAGGACAACAAGCTCGCACCATACGGGTACCTCGAAGGGCTCAACACGCAACGTGACCAATCGGAATCCTTCGAGTCCGACATGGAGGAGAAAGTGCGAGAGAGTCGGATCGATACAGTGGAAGTGTCCGGAAACCGTGTTTAGTATAGGCAATGAGGGAACGCCTTTCGTACGTACTAAGACGTACATGCCCCCGTTATGTATGACCAATGATCAGTTTCGAAGTCTTATAAAGTTAGCTTTACAAATACAAGCTATCCCAATATTCAACAGTATTCAATACAATTCACACCGCCTAATGTATGCTGTTTAGCACGAAGAGCTGGGGGGTGTCCCTTTCAGAGACTCTTCTGCGTTTCAGATGCAGGTGCAACACGCAGTGCACGATCGGACATGCAGCAAGACTGCCAAGATCGTGCCCCCAATGAGTGCTCATCAAGTTGCTACACCCGGCATATGTATGATACTCACGCACCAAGTCCCCGACTCCGATCCCGCTCATGTTGATATAGTAGGCAGACAAATAGAAGGAAGAGATTATCATTCTGTCTATAAAAATATACTGTTACTTTGCAACACAAGTTATAAAGCTACAATTAGTGATACGGCAGCAAAAAACAAGGGAATTTAAATGGGCTAACAACCGTAAGCGCTGTTCGGTTTGATGTCTCTATGCTTGCAAGCACGTCACTCCCCCCGTTGTGGCTCGCAAAAATCGCTTTGTAAATATCCATTCCAGGACGCTCATATCCTACCCACCATTTTCCCCCAAGCCAATATTTGCAACATCGCGCTTGCTACTCCCAGAGGCCCTGCTCTCCACTTGCGTCGTTCCCACCATAATACCCGCAACGTCTGCTGGCGCTATGCTTGTAAACTCAGGCGCCACAGCCTGCACCGACGGCCCAGGGGTATCGACAGGGACCTCCAGATCTGGGCCCTTGACGCCAAACCGCTTGCACAGTAGCCTCGCAGGCCGCCACAGATGCACCTCACGCATCATAACACCACACAAGCCCAGTTAAGCAGCGTGCACCTTCCGGTTTTCCTCCTTCACTTCCTCATTCGGCGCCACATCCTTACTGTCCGCTCCCTCGTCCTGCCGTGCAGCAGCGTATGCAGGCTCGAGATGATCTTGGACCCAAGATCCAGGACAGCGGCACTTGTAAATCGCCCAGACATGGCTCCAGAGAGGGGACGAAACAGGCAGCTGACTTTGCATAATCGCTTATCTCTTTTGCGAACTCCTCGGGCGACTGCCCGGACATCCACGTGGATCGAATTGCCCCTGAGACAGGCTCTGCATGCGCATGGAGACAAGCGCTGTGCCTTGCCTGCTTAAAGGAATTAGTTGCGAAGGGATGAAAAACGTGGAGGACAGCTTGGGCGACGTGGGGCTCGGAGTTTGTGGTTGTGGGGGCACCGGGAATGGTGGACCTGGCGAGGGGGTGTCGAACGTAGAATCAGGTGCAAAACGGCTTACAGCGATGTCCTTGATGTGTTCTTGGACTTAGAGATGTACATGTACTCGAAGACGGACCTGGGTGCAGAAGGGAGGGTAGTCTTACTGAGCACTGTTCCCCGCTGTCCGTAGCATGTAAGCATGTCAGATCTGGAAAAGATGAATTTTGTCAACAAATTTGCTTTCTCCCTCTCCAAAACACGTTGGAATTTTGCGTCCAATCTTTGGCATACGGTAACCTACAACTCCAAATCCGCTCATGTTAATATACTGCTAGTCTCCCGCAGGCAGACCAAATTGTAGTTGTTCCTTCTATAAATATATATTTACTGCTACCAAGTCACGTGACAACGAGTGTGACGCACAAAATACCTGCAACTAGCGCTCACTGCTCAGTGGCAAGAGAATCTGCAATTGCAGGCGAAGGCAGGAAATCAGGATGCATCCCGAGGGTCTACAAATTGGCAACCATAGGAGGCTCATCCGAAACTTTAACAACTCTATATCACCGTGTCAGCATTTAGTGCATAGCGAAGAAAAGACCAAATATACGCACAATTTTCCTACATTTTCCCCAGAGAACAGCATAGGAAGTGCATTCGGAGCATTCCGGAGGCCTTCCACGATATGGAACTTGCTTTTGATCGATCCGTCAGCCAGTCCAGCTGCTATTTCCTTGACGGCCCGTGGATACTGCTTGGCGTAATCGAAACTATTGAAGAAAGTCAGTATACGGCACATGGTCCCCTACTCGCACGCACACGATGAAACCCTGTATCTTGGCACGTTGGGCGATTAGGTTCAGATACTGCACAATACCTTTGGGCTTTGGATCGTCTAGTACACAAATGAGCCACTGCATATATGAATTTCGTGAAAATGCTCACTATAAGTAGAGATAGCCCCTGTATTTGCACGTCAGGTAAGTCCTTGCGGCTGCAGAAATGGTATCACGGACCACATAAAACAACCCTTGCATTTTGATTCAACCTCGAAAGTGCTAAATCAAGCATCTCGCCTCCAACGTTGTCAAAGTACACGTCCAGATACCCAACTGCCTTCCCGAAATCCTCACGGAAAGTAGGGCTCTTGTAGTTGAGCGCTTTGTCCACCCCCAAGTCGCTCTCGAGCCAGGTACACTTGTCAGGTGTACCTGCAATGCCAATCACGCGTGCACCAGCACGCTTTCCGAGCTGGCAGACAAGAGCACCGACTGCACCAGCAGCACCAGATACGACTAGTGTTTCACCAGCTTTCAGCTCACCGACGTCATGAAGGCCCTATAACCTGATCAGTAGGGTGCGACATGGCGACAGGAGCGGAACGGACAAAGTATGCAGTCATGCCTGTTGGTGGACGTCAGACGCCCTAGAACATATGCAAAGTGGTAAAAATTCAGACCTGTCATGCCCAAGGTATTCAAGAAGTCAAGGGACGTTGAGCCCGGCGGTGGCCTGTGATTAATGATATGAAGCCAAAATGCTGATGCAGAAGGGAATCTTACGAGATCTTCTCCAACGAGTGGTCGTTCACAACTGCATACTCTGTCCATCCTGCGCATAGGGAAATGAGGATGAGGCTGGGAGAAAAGAACCGTTCGTGCAGACGCACCAAACATTCCAGAAACCAGGTCCCCCTTCTTGAACTTACTCTCCTCACCCACGCTTGCTACAACACCAAGCCCGCCCGAGCGCATCACCTCCCCGATTTTTACTGGAGGGAGGTAGCTTCGCCTATCTTTGATCCACCCACGCATGGCAGGATCGAGAGAAAGGTACGTGACTTGGACTAGAGCTTGACTCTTGCCGACATGGAGTTCATCGAGCACCTTGGTCTTGGTCTCGAACGTATCCGGGAGAATGTCTGCGATGGGACGTTCGCGAAGGACGACCTGGCTAAATGTTTTGGGAGGCATTGTGGGGGAGCGTGTCACATCGGAAGTTGCGTGTCAACGCGTCCTTATAAAACCAAATCATTGACCCGGGTCCCGGCTCGCTCAAGAATCACGGTATTCCACGCAAAATGTAATTCTCCGACCACGCGCACATCGTGCCTACAGTAACAGCCATCTCAGAGTACACACAAGTACGTTACATACACAGTAAATTAGTAACACAACATATCCATGTGAAAGATTGATTCGTCGTGAGGGAATGATGTAGTCTGCTGTAGCGTATACATTCAGGCAGCGGTACTTAGTCATGAGCGGTGAACCTTTGGGGCGGGAAGAAGGCCTAATAGTCCAAACGTGAGTGCATACAAGCCTGATGCTGAAACGCAAAACTGAGATCACGGATATAATCATTCTGATTGATCTTGAGCTCACCCCCTACTACTCCTTCTAGATATCCCAAACTAGACCACCTCCCGAGGGTAAAGGACAGAAGTGACCAGCCAACCAGGATAGCAGTGGTCAAGATGGGAATGACAGAAGAGAGAGTTCCAGAGTCTCGCCAAGATCGGTACTGAGACGTTATCAGTATAATGAAGCTATTACAATAGAAAGAACTAACGTCCGGTTCGAGGTCGTGTATCCACGGTACCAGGAGGACGTAGAGGAAAAGTATGATCACAAGTCCCCCAAAACCCGTGGAAGCAAAGGCAAACAGTCTGAATCATTAAGCGTGAATATTATTGAGAAATCTGTTCATCATGGCCCACCTTCCCCACTGCCCTTCTACATCTTGTCTGGTCAACAACTCCAGAAAGACAAGATGGGTGTTAAATGCATATGTGATCGCAGCTCCGGGGATGATAAACTTGAGCTGACGAACGGTATGGTTGGAAATCGTTCTCCCGATAGATTGTATCCGGGGAATGGTCATTTCGAAAAAGTATGGTGTGCGACCGGTACTAGCATGCACGATTCATCAAATCACATGCCAGTCCTAAACCATGTTCGGAGCGGAATTCGGAAGCATCTTCACCTCAAGAAAGTGTAAAGACGGTCTGGAACTTACATAGGCTTGCCAGTGCATCTCATTGCTCCTGACATCCTCGGGTCCACTGTTGTATGGGTCTAGAACGTTCCTGCCTCCAGTTGCATGTAAGCGCTCTCGGGCTCTTTTATTCGTGGTCGAGACTACCGGTGACTCGAGCGGTGGGGAGGGTGACTTTGAAACACCGGCCACAGCATGTTACCTGTCGTTGCTTCTGGCGTGTACCGTATTATCCAACGCACTTACCACAAAAGAACAGGATTTAACAAATCTGCAGTGATCTCCAATTACCCTCATTCCATTCAAACGCCGATACACGGAATATCTTTACAGGCTGCGGAGTTCATCTTAGAACACTGAGAGAACCACAATCGCAGATGATAAATGGCTTTGCAGTACCATCAATCCTCCAGGTACTATTTCAGCACGGTCTAGGCTGACCTGCTTGAACCGTGCAGCAAGACAGGTGCTGATTAATGATTTACCCCGCCTCTGGTGCTTATCTTTCTGTACAGCAACTGCGTGTAACTAGTATGGAACAGGGACGGATATATGAAGGCACGTCCGTCTCGAGATCCAGCCCCTGACCTGGACCGTCAAGCCTCCTGCTCGGGGGTCTAGACTCATCGAGCGCTCACATCCATTAAGGAAACGCAGTTTCTTCAAGGAGGTGCGATGAATGGTAACAAAACTCGGTTTTTGCTTATTGCTACTACAGCATTTATGGATTTATGTTGGCCTCTGGACTACTGAGCCCTGTCTAGTTCTAGACCCGCGATGCGCGAACGGCCTGGGTCAATGGATGCTATTGTCGCAAACGTGGTGTACTTATCCATTAAAGTCCTTTCTGACGTTCCATCGGCAGAGCTGCAAACGCAGGGCGTTGCGAGTCGATAATGATGAGCAGATGTCTACCTATGGGTTGTAATAAGCTCCCTCCGCAACAGCCACACTTCTCCAAGCTGTCGGGATATTGCGTATCACCGTCAAGCTTATCCCATCTGTATAAAAATGTTGCAGACTTATGATTATTTCATACACTTCTTTGTCCCCTGCATGATGATGTCCCAGGGCAAGACTGTTGCATCGTCTCAGACCACGATACAATCTACGCCCCGTCTTATATCTCCTGCACTCGCAAGAGAGTTGGAAGACTGCAGGAAGACCTCCCTCAATCTAGTGAGTGTTCACGTTGTTGACAACCACAGTTCCTTATTCTACCTTCTTTTCGTAGCTTATGGCGTTTCTAGCGTCAGTTCAATTTTGATTGAATTAGTCCTGACGCTCCAACCAACAATCCGCTATCTCTGCAGCTTTCAGTCTATTTCAGGATCCAGAGGTCTTGCAGTGACTACCCTCACGCTGATACTATATACCATCAGCCTGCACATCGCTGCTAGCGCGGGTGCTTCTCACGTAAGGCATTTCAAGCCCTTTGTGCACGAGCACCTAATACCAATTCCCCACAGCAGCTCGGAGCAGCAATTTTTGGAATTTTGATCGTGACATCGGTGGAGTTGGCGTTCGCAGTCAAATCACCAGCAGTGGCGATTTCCATCATCATATCTTGTTTCCTTCCTACCATGGTTGTGATTTCTCAATACCTCCGCATGCGGTACATGAAGAAAATGATAGATCAGCTACCGATGACTATCCCCGGGGACCTCCCGTCAGAGCCGGCGTGATTAGAGCTCACTGATATTAATATTCTTGCATCCTTCCCCACTTCCTTTTACGAAAAATCCCCTCCCTATTGAGAGGGTCATACGAAGCAAATGCTTCAATAGTGATTTATAGATACATGGTAATGTAAATAGTACACCTAACGAAACATCATTATGTAGCATAACTTATCCACTATCTTCCGCTGGTACACCAATCGCTTACATGTCCCACTCATCCCACATACCTTCCACTGGTGACGTGGACGCCATCGGTGTCTGCGTAGAGCTAAATTCCGAGGTCTGGACTAGTTCTATTATCTTGTCGCTAACCCCGTCCTTGTCATCCTTGGACCCACGCATCGCCACGAGTAGCGTATCATCGACCGAGTAAGTTTTCAGGTTCGTGTGCAGCAATAGGCGAATGTCACTCCCTTCAATGACTTGGTCAAGTCTGCCCGTAGAGAGACTCCGAATTTCAATAAAATCAGATGAGAACAACAACACATGGAACCCGCGATGGGCAAATGTCGTAGCTTTCGTCTCCCAGCGGATAAATCCGCTTTTCCGGGAGGGAATGCCGTACTTCGTGATGTAGCATCCAAGAGCTGTAGTGGAGGTATAATGAATTATGGTCATAATTTGAATGGAAAGGACTTACTATCATAAACGACCAATATTTCGCCTGATTCAGTCCGAATTAAGCCGAGCGGCTTAGCTTCCTCGCAGCGAGTCTTCAGGTCCGCGATGTCTGCGTCGGAAGTTGCACCGCTGAAGTCCGGAACAACCGAGACCGTCTGCCTGGTTGTGCTGCGATGATACATTAGTAGAGTACAGAGGGCGGGTGATGAGTGCATACTCGGTCGGATCAGCGATCACAATGCCTTTCTCTGTGCTTATAGCGATTGTCTTGGCCAGTGGGGTAACGGAGTAGGCATCCTTTGGTACGTACAATGGCTGGTTCATAGTATTGAGTGTATGAAGAGGAAATGGTTACATCCACTTACTTCGCCGAACGGTCTAAACGATAATACGGTACCCTGGGATCCTCGTGATGGAGTGCGTCGGAGGTCAGAAAGGCTGCAGGCCTCCAATGCATGTACAGTGATTTGAAAGAATGATTTAAGAGCATAAACAACTGGTGAAAAATGTGAGTCCAAAGTAAAGTACGAGTTATGTCAAATCTTACCTATCGTTCGCTGTTTTATTCGTCCTGCAGAACAGAATAAGACAGTCCCATCTGCCCCTGCAATTTTCTCCAATGAAGCATCCAAGCTACTTGCAGGGGCCTGGTACATTGCGACTCTGGCGAGAATATCCAAGGAATAAGCGAGCAAATAGCTCTCGTGATGCACGATGAACTTGTTGAATTCTTGTAAGACTATGATCGAGGAGGGATTGCCGTACGACAATATCTTGCGGAAGTCTGAAGACAAACATCAGCGATGGAGCGAGAATAATGTGTGAATGATTCATACTGGAATCACCCCTGGAGCCAACATAGATTCCAGTTGCGCAACCGACCGCCATGAGCCTCTTCCCGCCGGAAGCAGCTAAATAGATTATCAATTATGAGCGATGTTAGACGGGGAAAGGGGCAGTAGGCTGCGCACTAAAAGACACAGCGTTGACGACCCTCCCTGACGCTTTAGATCCAAAGCCGCGGGGAGTGTGAGCTCCTGGTGACCGGAAGGTGCCATCATCAACGAATTGCGGTGCAAACCACTGATCGGTTAAATAGAAGCGTACCGACATGTAGATATAGATGTACACACCTTGTTTGTATCTCGTCGTACGTCGTCTATTCCTTTGGCCTCAACAAGAGCGTTTCGCCACTTCTGTCTCACAGACTCAGTCTGTGCGTACAGAGTATACCGCCGCACCAATTTATCTGCGGAGTGATAAACGGTGAATGGATAGATAGGTTTGTATTGTGCACGCAGGTTGTCCAAGATCCCTCCCTCTTCAGACCGTTCCTTCCTACTTTCTGGTTGTCCATCGAAGCTTCCTAGTTTGAGATATTCTAAGGGTATAGGCTGCCAAAAAAAAAATCAGGCAATTAATTTGAAATTTTTTGAGCAACAAGCGATTGGATGGCCTTACTCTAGATGTAATGTAGCGCTTGATGATTCCTCCCCTCCCCCTCTCCTCTTTGGTGAACAACACTGTGATGAATCATTCGGTCATTTCAAGTCGAGCAAGAGGTAAACGCAAAACTTACGATAGTTATCAAGTAAGGCAACGAATAGATCATTCCATGGGTGCCAGTCCATTTCAGACTTGGACCGTCGGGCTACGGGGCCGGAGTACATCAGTGACCGACTTTCGTTATACCAATCCAAATCCTGCACTCGATCAGCACAAAAAGAAAATAACGCCCACTAAACGCACAATTATTTCTCCCTTGGGCATCTCCAGGCTTTCACAGACATTCCAATATTTGACTCTGTTCTCTGCAGCTGCAATACCAGGTTGTGTGCTCTTGAGGAAGTCGCTCAAGATGCTTAGGAGAAGCGGCAGGTCTTCAAGATCCGGATGACCTGGCTCCGTGATTTTCTGAATATGCTCAAGGATCAGATTAAGGCGTGGGAGGCGAGTCACTGGTCGGGAAAGGAAGGTGATCATATCGCGCTTGCGCACCCGAGGATCTTGAGAACATTGTCGCATGAACGCTTGATAGCTTTTATTGCGACTGAGTTCAGTGCGGTGCCGCTCTTCTGCTAGTGGATAGTGTTTGATGTAGGATTCGTACTCCGATTGGAACTGAAAGCAGGCTAAAAGGTGTTGAATGTGAGCTGTTGAGTGTTTTCTTTGTTAGCTCACTTTCTAGTACGATGTCAGTTACGCTCTGTATCAACGGATGTTGATCCAATTGACGCTCGAAGAGTGCAGCCAGCATATGCTCATGGTGCACTAAGATCCGGTCCAAATTCCAAAATACTTCTTGAACAAAGGGACGTAACTTGTCGGGGGCAATGATAGGGGGGTTGGCGAACTTCAAAGGCTCGATGAAAACCTACGACAGCATATTAGCTGAATCCGATTGCATAGCAGTGGATATCACCTCTGTGACAAGTTTGAGATCTTCCACATAGTCCCTTTCCGACTTGAACAGTTCGAACAGCACTGATTGTCGCTCGACTTCTTTTTTGCCAAGTGCTTCCCGTGCCTCATGAGGAACTAGCCTGTGCCATTCTTCATCCTTCTCTGCTAATCGACCGGCTTGGAATCGTCTTAATCCCTCTTCAGATTGAAGGCTGTGTCTTGTCAATAAGTATCGCATTAAACAAATCACCATGGTACCTACGAAACATTGGACAGTTCCCGAGTCAGCTGATTTACTGGAGTGTTCCACTGTAGAGGGCATTAGAATATGACATCGTCGGATTTATAATTTACACCATACGTCGTCCTCCTGAATGAAATGGGTGGATGAAGCAGAGTCTGGTGTTATTGGAGTAGTAAAGGAGGCACTAGCCACATGGTCTCTGCTCGGGGGTAGAGGACCATGACCGTCATCGGACTTGCTGGGACGATGACGAGGTGAATGCGGGTGAAAAGGCGTTCTTTGAGAAGCGAATCGATGTATCTCCGGTTCAGGGAAAGAGACAGCGGCTTGTACGGGCTCGTATACACTTCGAGTGCGACTGCGGGATCGTAGTTCACCTGGTCTGCCGTTCGGATGTCGGGCTGTAGGGGTATGATCCCATGGATTGATGAGGTCCCCAGATGGTGCATTGTGTTGAAACTCGAATGGGAATGCCTGTGGTGGGCTAGGGCTGACTAGAGGACTTGCTCCAGGGGGGATCGTGACGTATGGATAGCGTCGTTGATTATGCATAGCAAGAAATGTGATGGCCGAACGGGTTAAGTTGATTGATTCTGAACAAGCTACAAGAGAGTAGTGATATAGATAAAACAAAGTCAAGTCAATAACAGTAAGTCATGGCGGCAGGGCTAAGCAAGGTTTCCCTATATGAATGAAGTCACGTCACGTGTCGGTTGTGCTCCGGGGAATGAACCAATACGACCAGTCGTTATTCATCAGTCTTCATACATAATGTACACGTCATACCATAGAGTAAATCAATTCAGCGACATAAAACGCTTTCAATAGTACTGAGCATGTCTTAACCATCCGCCAGTGCACTTCTTCGAACGAGCCCCCCTGCAATTCTTCACTTTATTACAACCCCTCCTCGCCCCCCTCCCAGAGCGCTTCTGCGTGCCACTCATCTTACACACCTCCCATTTCTCCCTCGACTCAGCCCAAATCTGTTCGATATCCTCTGTGATTTCCTTGGCTTTCCCCCTGGCACGCGAAGCCCGGTTCATGAGAGCCTCTCCAGTTTCATGAAGCCATTTCGCCCCGTTATCCTTGAGCTTCTTCGCACGACGCTGCGCATGCTCATTACGGGCGTTGAAAGCATCTATGATGGCTTCAAGTTCCGGAACTCTTTGCTCAAACTGCGCTGTCGAGTACTGAATAAGCGCATTAGTTTGGGCAACCATAACATGAGCTTGTCGGGAAATGGCTTGGACGAGGGAATCGAGAGCGTCGATGATGTCTTGCATGTCAGCGTTGACAGCAGCGAGGACAGCAGGCCCATGTATGTCCACGAATTTGGGTAGATAGTCCTGCAGGAAACTCAGGCCAAGAGTAGAGGATGTGAGTGCGGACGAGGACGGAGTTGGCACTGCCTCTTCCACATGAGGCTGTGAGGCTGTCATGCTAGGAACGACAGATAGTGACTTGGTCCCTCCTTCAAGAGACATCAGGGAAGAAGTCGGGCGAAGGATGACATCCTTGGAAAACTTCAACTTCTCTGAAAACGAAGACGCGCTGCGGAACACAGATGTAGAGGTCTCCTTGGAGATAGAAACTGATATGGGGTCTGGGTTGAATACTGACAGGGCAAAGTCTTTCAAAGAAGATTGGATCGAAATTGCTGTCGGCTCGGTCTTTGCTGGAAGAATTGATTCGTGCGAGTGATTAATGACGGGGTGGAGGAATGCCCAAAGGAATGGCGTTGAAGCGGCCGATGTCACGGCAGTGGTGACAGGGGTCGGGGTAGGTGCAGCAGTACCTCGGAACGTGGATCCTACCACAACGCCAAGCACAAGCGACACCATAGTAAATCTAAAATCCAAGAAACAAAACAGACATGTTGAGTGACATCAGTGGTCAATGACAGCAGGACGTACATTGTGAGAGTATGCGGCGAATTGGTCAAGAACTTGACCGATTTCTTCCTACCACGAGAGAAGATACGATCAAAGGCACGATATGCTCGATACGGAGGAAGACTTTCAATCATATCGGCATTCACAACGCATGGAGCAGGATCGCTCAGCCGAAGGACCCTATCACTGGGAACATTAAAGAGGTCCCACGCCTCCTGCGCAGAATTGCGAATCGCATCCCCAGACTGGAGACTGTCGATGGCGCAAGGGGCAGGAACAAGGACAGGAAGATACGCTGCATGCTCTGGGAGCTGCAGAGGTGAAAATGGAAGGAAAACGATAGCCAAACTCGGGTGACCTGTGGAAAAATCGGCTAATGGCTACAAGGCGTTGCAATTAATCTTCGGGTGAAGAGGTGAATCAGACCTACATCTTCCCTGTCACCTTGAGTCCGATCGATTATTGTGATGATGCGAGGATAAAACAGGCTCCTGTCCGTTCTACCTTCGATGTGAAGTTGTCGGACAGGGCCATCCATCTCCTCGAGAGGTGTGGCAATAGTGAGACGAGCACCACGAACAGCCTTCTCGAGAAGTGTGGACACGAATGACCATTTATGCGGATAAGGAAACCCATAGAGGGAAACATTCAGGTCAGAATCGAGTAGGGTGGACACTGCATCGTCAATGGATATGGGTGCTGAGGAGCTCCCAGGCGTGTGAGACAAGTTCGGTCCCCCCGGGTCCGTGATATGCACGGTGACATCGGGGTCCGGGCTAGAGAACGTGGCACTAGGGGAAGGTGATAATATGTCCTCGAAGGAAGTGCTAGAAAGCTCTTCACGGGAGCTGGTAATGGGATCTGGGAAGGATAGGCGCAAATCGCGCGACGAAGTAATCACAGTGGATGCGTGAACCGAGCTTGAGCGAGAAGAGCTCAATGTACTGATCATACTCTGATCTAGACCCTCTTTGACACGCTGCTCCTCTGTAGCATCACCGACATCTTCGTCAGTCGGAGTAGTAAAGTGGCCTCGGCTAAAGGCGACTGGAGAGCTGGACAGGCGGACGGCATCGGGTACTAGCCCCTCGTCAGCACTGTCTTCAATTAAGCCTTCCCAGGCATCGACATCTCCGTCTCTGGAGCTTCCGTAGCTAAATGATGAGCGTCTTGACCTCGAACGTGAAGATGTGTGTCCTTGATCTGTCCCCCTGGACGAATAGATTGAGTCACTGTCAGACTCACGGCCACTGGCGACATCGAGCCACTCAGAGTCAGATAGGCTTTCTACTTCAGAAAGTGTTGAACTGTCAGCGGGTTCATGTGTATGGGCAGGCGAGTGCTTGGGTTGTATGGGATCCATGGTGATCGTTCAATTGAAAGGGGTGCAGGGCTTTTTATACCGCTTGCACGCCTGATTGGCTCAATTTGAGTGAAGAGGGCAGGCCACTCTCACGCAGAATTGCTGCGGTCTTTAAATTACCAACCAAGGGTCTTACATACATATCATCTGTAGGGCTATGCACTGAAAATCGGAACATCCTCCCTTTGATATCGCTCAGAGCCAGAAACCGTCAAGTACCCCATCATAGGTCTGCTGATAACTTTCCGGACGTACTGATTTCGATTTTCTTATGTCTGACTGTAGGAGACATTCTGTCCAACTTGACTTATGGCAGGTGAGTCATACATTCTGTGATTTTACTGGTGACACGTTGAACACGCATGGCTAAACACGTAGACTTGTCGTGGTATGTATACTATAGGATCCGCAGACTAGTGTGTTGTCGTACATTCGGGGACGCTTTAGTCTCCCCTATCCATGAAGGAAGACACTGGATTTTGGAACAACTTCCAGGCCGAAAATGGTTGATAATTTTTTAACTCAACTATGCTTGTGGACAACGATCGCGAGCCTCTGGTCATTACATGATATCAGAGTCATACTGCGATCACCTTTCAAATATGATTCCGTGGTTCTATCGAATTCCATCGTGCTTTCCATGAAATCACGATTGCAGTTGGCTTGAGCATTGACGATTACGAGTAAGTTTGGTGCTCACTTTTCCGCCGCTTTACAAATATCGAGTGTACGCAGATCGGTTAGGATCTACAACGTCTCAACTCGTGTACCAGAAGGTCCACCCCTCTGGAGGATCGTGCTGGAAACTCAACCCTGAGAACTGGTCGATTTCGGGGATCACAACAGGCAGAGATATCATCACTATTCTGTTCACTAATCTCGAGACTATGATATGGAAGCGGAGACGCGAATATTATGCTTCGATACATGTGCGCCCACTGGGGTTGTCATTACTGGGCTCGATCTCGTGAGTTTGCTCCACTAACGGCTGCTGTCAGTTTTATTCTAATTCGTTTATGCTCTTTTTCCAGCATTTTGCGTTCTCGAACTCTGTCAACAAATTATATGTTGTACGACAAGTCCTGGAATCATCAAATGTAAGATCGCCCTCGTGAAATAGGGGGGAGCCAAGGCTAGTATCCCAGCTAGAGTACGAGTTCACTGCCGTCGGATGGACCCACTGACAGCAATTTACCCCCATCATCCTTTGCTCTCGCCGAGTCATTACCCTGATCATGCATCACTAATCTAGATTGTCTTGCGACATGATGAACTCAGGGCCATTGTTTTTTCTGACGTTAACCAAGTGTATGTGGCTCAGCGTGGTGAGGTGAGCATGCCGATGGCTGGACGTTGAAGAAGTTCTCTACTGCACGCATCACGTGTGGCAGGTATCTTCTGCAACTACATCGACTTTAATGCCTGCATTCTCTGTCCTGCCGTTCAATCCACAAGATCGCCAACTTTACATGAGTATTCCATCAGAGTATGTGTTATTGACAAACGCCTTCCACCCTTTTATTTGTATGCATACCGTCAAATATATATTGTACTTTCTATTTACCCCTGTGTAAATGACGAGAAGCTGGCTTATACGTAAGCCACGTGATGCGTTGAAAGTCATAAATTTACACTGCCACTGCAATCTGATCAGCTATTAGAGTCACAACACGAGCATTGGCAAGGCTTGCAACGTGTGCTTTCAACAGTTTGCTAGAATCTGGAACGACCCCTGCTCATCTTCCAAATCTCTGGCTTTCATTCATTCGACTCGTGTTCCAAACCAATTGACCGCGAGCATCCGGAGGCGTGCCGTGTCTGTTAGACGATTCGGCTACCGCAATGGAAGAAGAAATTCACCATTATGTGGAGGCAATTTGCATTGCGTCTGAACCCTCGCAAAGTCATCTCCACCAGCAGGCCTTTGAGTACCTATCCAACCTCCGCCAAAATTCGAACGAAACGTGGCGACTGGCCTTGACAGCGTTCACGGGCACGACCTCGGAGGGTCATAAATACCCTGAATCAGTCAGGTTCTATTCTTTACGCTTGCTGGACGAGTTCTTTGACAATCGGTAAGTGCTTATGGTTTCATCTTGTCGCACTTGATCGTGTTGAGAATATGACTGCGCTCTTATTTTGCATATCATAAAGTTGGAATGACTCTGATTTATCTCTCGTATTACAGGTTCGAACCTCTTGATGAAGGCTCATTTCGTACCCTGCAACAGTCCCTGATATCTTATGTACAATCTGAATATGTCTATGGCTCGGCTGAATCTAATGCATCATGTATGAGCTCGTCATGCATCGATCCTTTCAGAAACATTCACAATGACTTGCAGATCTTCGCAACAAGTTTTCGCATACACTCACATTATTCTTCCTATGCACATACGTCGAACAGTGGCCAACATTCTTTACCGATCTTTTCTCTCTCATTCGTCTCCCCGAGTCTCCATCCCAGCCACAATTCAATCGCCACGTCTCGCTTCTCCTTTTCCACCTCATATCAGAGATCTCCGGTGAAGTCGCAGACCAAACGATCAAGTCTGCAAGGACATTCAACCCTGTTCGGCATACGCGAGACTCTCGCGTCAGAGACGCAGTCCGAGAGCGAGATGCACCGTTGATCAATGAAGCGGTATTGACTATCATTGTCGATGGGACGGAACGGTTGACGGCACTGAGAAAAACGACGACATCTTCGCCCGAGCTTTCCGAGGCTTTAGAAATTGTCGATTGGGGCATTAGGACGTTTGGTTCGTACGCAGGTATGGGATCAGTTGTAACTATCAGGCTTTGTGCTGATAATACTGAAAGGGTGGATTGATATCAATCTAACTATCACGCCCATAACTATACCTCTCTTGTTTTCACTGCTCCCCGACCCCAATCTTGCTATTCGCCTTGCAACATCAACGGCCTTGCTACGCATTATATCAAAAGGTCTCAAGGAACCGGAAGATAAGCTGCAGCTCGTCAAGGTATTGGCCCTCGGTCAAGTTATCGACGCGCTCGAATCAAAAACACGTGCGGAACAAGTTGCACGAGGATCCAATGAAGATGAAGGAGAAGAATCTTACCGAGAGGCCCTCGGCCGTCTGCTGAATGTCTTGGGCCTTGAGCTATCAAAATTGACCGAGGTGGTAAGTTTCATCCAAAGCCCTTGACACTTCGGCGGATTATGATTTTGCACAGGAATCCGACAAACCTGAGGTTGCGGCAGATGCTTCGCGTCTGTTGGAGCAGATTTTATCCGTCATGTTGCGATTTATGTCAGATAAATATGATGACACATGTTCGACAGTATTTCCCTTACTGCAGACCGTCCTCGCAAGCGTGAGTTAAACTTTACCCTGACGAACCCAGCAGTGCGACTGATTGCTATTTTAGTACAAACGTTCCCGGAAAGTATCCACTGATCCACTTGAAGAATCGAAACGATCATTCCTCGTCTCTTTGCTCCAAGTCATTATGCAGAAGATGAAGTGGGATGACGAAGAAGATCCTAGCGACTTGGACGATGATGATTTTAGTGCATTTGAAACCCTTCGCAAGGTTGCTTCGATGTCACTTGCAGCTTCTAGTTCATTGACTTTCTTCGCAGGATCTCAAATTGTCGATGGACGCCGTGTTCACAATTGACCAAGACCTTGTCACTAATGCGGTCAGAACGATGTCTCTGCAAACCTTGTCTGCCTATCGCAGTGGGATGTCGCTGAATTGGAATGATACTGAACTGGCGGTTTATCTCGTGTACATCTTCGGGGAGATCGTGAAAAGTAGGGGATATTCACCGTGACTCAAACATCTCATAACTCAATTTTTACAGCTGGAGGAAAGGGCCGTGCGGCCTTTTGCATCGCTCCCCTCGTGCCGAAAGAGAAACGCCGCGAAGTAGATTATTCTGAATATCCGTTGACTCCTCATGGCGAGATGTTGCTGGGTTTGGTGCAGAGTGGTATATCTACTTTCCCTCACCGCTTAGTAGCCATGCAGTTCTTTGAAACCGTGGCCCGTTATGGGGATTTCTTCAAGATCCGCAAAGAGTGCATTGTGCCAACGCTTGAGGCCATTGTTGATGCTCGGTAGGCACGAAGCGACATGCGATGGCGTTCCAGTACTGATGCACATAGTTTAGAGGACTGCACAGCCCAGACAGCACAGTTCGGTCGCGGACATATTATCTTTTCCATCGGTTCATTAAAGAAAGCAGAAACGACATTTCCGAGAATCTTGCGGTCAACCTTGTGCAAGGCATCAGGGATCTGCTGACTATCCAAGTAGACTTACCGGCCCTTGATAGTGCCGATGACGATCTCTTGTCGGAGGCGATAAAAAACCCTGGATTGTTCGACTCGCAGCTCTATTTGTTCGAGACTTTGGGCACACTCATATCTTTGGTATCAAAATCTCCCGATCAGCAAGCGAGCATGTTACTCTCGATCGTGACACCGCTGCTAGATGAACTTTCCTCGAATTTGCCAGCGGCAAAAGGGGGGAAAGATCCCATTCCAATCCTTCGCATTCATCACAGTATCATGGCACTCGGCAATATTGCGAAAGGATTTCCGGATTATCCTTCTCCAGTACCGGAGGGGTATTCCCTTCCATCATTAGACGTGTTTCGGCAGGTTGCGCAGGCTATTTTAGCATGTCTGGAGGCCATGAACGTTTTCAAAGACGTCCGCGATGCAGTAAGTTGGTGTTTCGTTCATAACACATCCCATGCTGATCTTCTGCAGACACGACATGCGTTTGCGCGAATCATTGCCACGACAGGATCCAGTGTTACTCACTTGATCCCGTCTTTGATGGCCAACCTCCTTGCACAGTTCGAACCCTCTGAGCTCGTCGACTTCATGAACTTCATTGGGTTGTTGATTCACAAACTCCAGGTGAGCATTGCACTTACTTGTGCGTTCATACCTAACTTTATACCAACAGAGCGAGCTTTTCAATGTTCTGGACGAGCTCATTGGACCTCTAAGCGCTCACATCACTCAGCTTCTTAATCAGCCTGTTACAGGCACTGACGACAGTGTTGAGCATGCAGAAACTAAGCGTGCCTATCTGACCCTGTTGACCAATGTCATGTCCTCCGATCTCCATGACATTTTTATCTCTGATCGTAAGTTTCTGCGTGACTGTTGTGGCTCGGTCTCAACCTTGTGTAGGCAACAAAGCCACCTTTGAACCCTTGTTGATCAGCATGAGTCGATTGGCAGAAGATATTTCGGATTCGAGTAGTCAGAAATCTGCTTTTGCATTCCTTAGCCGCTGTGTTCAGGTCTGGTGCCGACCAGCTACAGCAGCGGACGGTCAAGCGGCCCAGGGTGTACCCGGCTTTGAGCGATTCGTCTACGAGCGTCTCGTTCCCACAGCCTTCGTGGTGCTTTCATCACCTCAATTCAATATCAAGGATGGACAGATGATGGTTGTATGTACCAATGTAACACTCACTGCTCGCCCGCCCGATATCTGACATCCGGTTTAGGTTTTACTAGAAATTGGCAACTTCCTCCAAATAGTTTGCAAGACTAGAGGGCAAGAAGCACAGGAATTCTTTTTGTCCGCCTTTCTTCCTTCACAAGGTTGGCCACCAGATACCGCCATGGAGTTCACGAGCAAACTTCGAGATCTTGATAACAAGGCTTTTCGGAAGTACTTTGCTGATTTCGTACGGTCATCTAGATCGCAGCCTTCCTCATAGCACGTTGGGTCAATTTTGCTTTCCTGTTCATTTGCTTTAGTAATCGCATTTATCGCAAGAATAACAACCGTATATGTAGTTCAAGCAGGGAGGATGTTGGTCACGAGATAAGTTTGGCAACAGCTTCTGATTTCAACAAAGGCAAATATTACCGAAATAGAAGTCGGAGAGTGATACCGGAGTACCATTAAAGAAGGAACAAGTAGTTGATCTCCTTCTATGGTCTGCCTCAAGGGGAACCTACTGTGACTTATTACTGCTGAACTACTGCCCAAACGATGGCTTCTGGTGGGTCAAGAACTTTCGAATGGAGAGAATCTACTAAGCTTGTTGATTATCAGCACGCCGCACGGTGAAGACAAAAATCGTGCGTGTTACATTCCACCAGCCATTCATTTCTGACAATGAATCTTTCTGGGTAGAAACCACCCCGCAAGGTAAGCGATCTTTGAAATGAAGGTGGCTCGCAATTGATAAGCAATCCCAGCACGAATCAGAAGTATCGTTGGATGAAACTTGGTCCCGCCTGTCGACGAATATTCGTGAAATCCATAACCAGAATGCATCAAATCTTTCATTCGAGGAGAACTACCGCTTCGCTTACAATATGGTGCTATACAAGAATGGTGCTATCCTATATAAGGGGGTCTGCCAGCTGGTGGCGGAGAACATTGACAGGTTAGCACAAAGCGAAATTGTTCCTGCTTTCCCCAGTGGCAGCAGTAAGGATCCTGTGCAACAAAGTCAAGAGGGAGAATCGCTGCTGAGGGCTCTCAAACGTGTATGGGACGATCATACTGGGAATATGTCGAAGCTTCGAGATATTCTCAAGTACATGGTGAGCATTCCACTGTGGTGTTCATTCATTACTCACACGGAAGTGTCCATAGGATCGCGTCTATACGAAGGCTAATGATGTTCCAGAAATCTGGGACGCTGGCCTAGATCTCTTCTTGGAGCACATCATACGACCCCCAATACAGGATCATGTTACCTCCGCAATCCTTAGCTTAATCCAAATCGAGCGTGACGGATATGTCATCAGCCGCTCTGCGGTGAAGGAGTGCGTCGACGTCCTTCTGCAGCTGAGCGTCGATCACGACGCCAAAACTGTCTACAAGCGGTATCTAGAGCCAGCAGTGCTAATGGCCAGCGAAACATTCTACTCTGCTGAAGGTAAACGACTTCTGGAAACATGTGATGCACCAGAGTATCTGCGAAGAGTATGTGTTCTATCCACTCAAATAATTCGGGTTGCCCTCATGGTGTGCAGGTCGAGGCACGTCTCGATTCGGAACAAGCGCGAACGGATCATTACCTCTACTCCCAAACTGGTGGTCCTCTCCGAAAGATTCTCGAGTGCCATTTATTAACACATAATCTGTCGACTGTCATTGGTATGCCTAATTCCGGCATCGATGTCATGGTAGACCTCGATAAATTTGACGACCTCAAACGCTTGTACCGTCTATTTAGCATGGTTCCTAGTGGAATGCCTACTCTACGAAGGTCATTCAAGGATTCGATCTTACGGAGAGGAAGAGAGATCAACCTTGCTTCTACGACTCTTGACATCGGCCAAGACATGGACGATGGGGATCTTAACGAAGCTGAAACTACGAAAGGAAAAGACAAGGGTCAGGGTCGCGCTGGTACTGGGCCTCCGATGTTAGCACTGGCCCTGAAATGGGTACAAAATGTGCTCGATCTGAAGGATAAATTCGACTGCGTTTGGACACGGGCATTTGATAGCAACCGAGAGGCGGAGAGCTCTTTGAATGAGGTCAGCGTTCTGTTCTGTAGTCCCTGTATTTCCTCATGTGGGTTACAAGGCATTCGAAGACTTCATCAATCTAAATGAGAAGGCACCCGAGTACATCTCGCTCTTCGTCGATGAAAACCTCAAGAAGGGCCTCAAAGGCGTCAGTGACCCAACTCTTATAATTCTCGCGCTCATTGACTCTATCCAGAAAACTGATATGGAAGTCGATGCTGTCTTGGATAAGACCATCACGGTTTTCCGGTACATCACAGAGAAGGATGCTTTCGAACGATACTACAAGAACCATCTTGCCAAACGGTTACTACTTGGTAGGTCGGTCTCAGATGATGCTGAAAGAGGCATGCTGGCAAAGCTCAAAGTTGAGTGCGGGTACCAATTCACTCAAAAGCTGGAGGGCATGTTCCACGATATGAAGATATCCACTGATACCATGCAAGCCTACCGCAAGTACCTTGAAGGCGTTTCAGTAAGCGTGGTGATCTCGTCTTGTTGCGTTTATTTAACGGACTTTTTAGGCACCTGAAGTGGAGATCTCTGTGACCGTGATGACGTCGACTTTCTGGCCGATGTCGCATTCTGGTGCATCTTGCATTTTCCCCGAAATTCTGACCAGGGCGTGCAAGTCATTCGAGCATTTCTATTTTTCCCGCCACTCAGGGCGACGCCTCGCATGGCAACCCTCACTCGGAAATGCCGACGTTCGTGTTCAGTTTAAGACCAGGAAGCACGATGTTAACGTGTCGACATTTGCACTCGTGATCTTGCTGCTTTTCGAGAATTTGACAGACAATGAGTTCCTTACATACGAGGTGGGAGTTCTAACTAGCTTACGATGTCTGGATCTATCTGACTCTCCCGATCAGGAACTGAAAACTGCTACTTCAATCCCAGATACTGAACTTCAACGGCACTTGCAATCCCTAGCATGTGCAAAATTCAAAATTCTCAAGAAACATCCTCCAGGACGAGATGTTCATCCATCGGACTCGTTTTCCTTCAACAATGAATTCACATGCCCAATGCAAAAGATCAAAATAAGCACGGTGTCCGCCAAGGTGGAAACCACTAAGGAGCGGAGAGAAACTCGCGATCGTATCGAAGAGGAAAGACACCATCAAATCGAGGTGAGGTTCACAATCAGCCTCAGTATCCAGGGAACTCTGACGTCCGCCGTTTCTTAGGCGTGTATCGTTCGCATCATGAAAGACAGAAAACACTTAACTCATAACGACCTCGTCAATGAAGTTACTCGACAACTTGCCTCTCGATTCCAGCCGAACCCCCAGAATATCAAGAAACGAATCGAAGGGTTAATCGATGTGGGTGACATTGCTCGTTTATCCTGCATGATTTAATTTACATCCGGCGCAGCGTGAGTATCTTGAGCGCTGTGAAGATCGGAAATCGTATAATTATCTTGTGCGTGTTTATCATATTTTATGTATTTCCCTCTCATCATTGCCATCCAGGCATGAATTCATAACACTAAATATTCTACACGCCATCATGGGTAATGGTTCATCCCAAATAATATGTGCAATATCTCTGGATGACGAGTCGACGCTCAAATATTCACCAGGTCAGGCTAACATGACTTCGGGCAAGATCGGAGTGAATTATACAACCAGCGCTGCGACAGTCTTACTTCCCGCACACATCTTCACAATGAAATTCATTGCTACATACTGCTATACTTGACAAAGCAGCAATGTAAGCTCTAAAGGGAAACACGACCAAAGAGTAACCCTTGGAAGTGCTCCCTTCTGAGACTTTCGTCCTGGTTTAATTGATTTGAAAGTAATTTCATGGGAAAACACCCATGAACAAGCACGCGCTCGGAATCTACAACACCGCAGGATGCAGCAATGCACGCCGCACACGAGCATGCTCATCGCCATGGCTGCAGGCCTAGGCACATGTCAATAACTAGCTGAGAAGTTGTCAACACGATATCACAACCTATGAGGTCTTGACTTACTGAAGGCCAGCTTGAAAAGGCTGCCAACAACTTCTGAAGACGAAGTAAACACACTTCATCCACCATAAGCCCAAAATCCACTGCAAAAATTGTGAGATTTATCAAAGATCCAACAATATTAGACCAACCTCGACGCAGACAAGGGGCCACTCTGCCGGGAGTCATCTTCCTAAGATAATCCTGGCTGACAGACGCTCTCTCCTACTACCCGATACTTTCGCGGTGTAGAGACTAGCACTAAACAACGGCTTCACAGGAACACTGAAACGTTCAGCAAAAGGCTTGTGTGCAGAAATATGACCAACCTCGTCCATGCCGAAGGGGTCTGGAACCAAAGGAAACAAAAAGCGATGTAGCATGTCTTATATGTAGCCTGACTTTAGGGCAGGTCAGATGTACAGGACTGCACGGCCAACACTCGATATGGCAGGTAATGTCACTTTTCACATAAACTGACAAGCTCTCGGAAAAAAATAATTTAAGAAGAATTATCTATAGTTCATCTCTATCGCGGTGGCCTGATCCATAAAATGCCTCGGCAAGTTCTATGAAATGCGGTTAAAACAACGAACACGAACAATACCTTAGCAAGATTAAATATCACTTACTTCGACGAATGTCTGAGTTGAGCTCAACAGGCAACACGACGTTGTACTCTATAAAAAGGTCGCCGAAATCGTCTGAATGATGCTGGGGCATCCCCTCGCCCTCTATAGTTTGAACATAACCTGCGATTTGAAGATTTGAACACTCATAGACCAGCCAAATAAACGGCAACAACTTACCGGGTTGGGTCACTCCTTGGCGATCTATCTCAATAACGTGACCATCGAGATGTGTGATATTGCGTTGAAATCCGAGGAGCGCCTAAGCAGGAACAATAAGCTGTCGAAGAACGACAGTGCCAACAGAGCTTACCTGGTCAACGCCAATGGTCTCCCGCCAGTACAGACTGCTCTCCTTCCGTCGCCAGGCACCTTTCTCCTTCTTACTTCGCACTCTCAAAACAACATCGCCAGCCTCCCAGTCTGGGTTCTCATCTCCCTCTCCTTCAAACACGACATCAAACCCTTCTGGTGTACCTGGTTTCAACTCCAAAGTATACTGTTGTGTATGCTCGACCACCTTCTCTCCTTTGCAGTGTGGACATAGTTTCTTGATAACCCTTCCCCGACCGCCACAATCGTTACATGTCGACTGGGTCTGTGCAAACATGCCAGGGAATATTTGCTGTTTGAAGGTTTTCATGCCGGATCCACCGCATCCTGAACAAGTATGGATGTCACCGTCCGAAGCAGCACCTGAGCCACGACAGTGATCGCAAAGTATCTTTTTCCTCATCGTGAACTGTTGAGGATAAAGCATCAACTTGACAGAGTAGCAATGCGAAAGACCAAATCATGACGAACATCAGTATTTGCACCCATATACCTGCGCGGCTCATGAGTTAACCGTTGCAGATACGCGGAAATACGAGCTTACATATCTGCAAGTGAAACCTCGAATTCAATGAGAACAGTTTGTCCACGGCGCACTTGCTGCTGTGTATTGACTGCTTACTGATCAGCGCAAAAAGATAGTGGCAAGGAGCCGCAAACCCACAAGCACCACCGAAGACGTTAGAGAATATGTCGAAAGGATTCGCATGATGTTGTTGTCCACCTTCGTGCGCCTTCAATCCTTCCTACATACAAAATGCGTGTTGATATTCAAATGAATATTTAACGAGTCGATGATAGACTCACTTCACCGTGCCTGTCATAAATTTGGCGTTTCTAAGTGAAAATGAGCGAATTTCAAAAAAGACATTAAACCTGTGCGTACCGTGGAGTCTGAAAGGACTTCGTATGCTGATGTAGTATCATAAGGATGACATTCTATGGAAATGTGTGCAACTCGATTTACCATGAGCAATATTAACGAACTTCTCCTCTGCCCCAGGATCCGTATTTTTGTCAGGGTGATACTGCTTGCTTAGACGCTTGTATGCTTTGCGGATATCCTGCTCCGATGCATGTTTAGACACTGAAGGCCAGGTATATCAGTCAAACGCTAGTCAAAACCAATTGGTACACGCCTTGGACTGACGCTCAAGAACTTTGTATAGATCAGCTGCGCTAACAAGAGCAGCAAAAAGCAGCCATAGAAAGGCTACGTATGAAACCAAGTGCATTGCGGACCAAAACCTTCAGGGAAAGGAGGAACGGAAGTTTGACGTCTGGCGGCGAGTAGTGCTGTCATTTTGCAGAACACGTATATCTCACTCACGTGACAATAACTGACTTTCCTCTTTTGGGTGCAACCTCTGCTCTCAAATTCGGTGATCACTACACGAAGTTGTCCACTGAGGGCACTAATGCTGCGATGGCGAGCAGGGGCTCTTGCACACGATCTTAAACAAATATCTTCTCTGCGAAACTACTCACAAAACGTACCCCAATACCATCCAAAAGTCAGAGGTCACCTGCATTCGTCTCGTACTCGCTGCAGTCTGCTAACCGGCATCTTTCAGCCATTCCATTCGCGTTTTCAAAAGAGGCTGCTATCAGACATGTTGGTGTAGCAGCTTCTGCAGCCTGCTTATTCCGCGATTTTCTTGGGTCGCTCGGTGCAAAGTATATCGGTGGAGACTTTCGGCCAATTCAACCCATCCGCATTCAACCTGTCTATTTTCCTGCTTGGTTCCTGGACGCGGAAGTTGAGTCGTACTTGAATGATGAGGATGATGAGCGGCAGGTATATCCACGTACCTCTTCCTGTTACATTCATTAAGCGGGAGCCTTGCAGCGAATTGTCACTGCGTATTTTAATAACTGGTACTACACTAGCTCCTTTATCAAGCTTCTTCTCAGCTGACGAATTTCATGTAGTTACTTACCGGGTGCGATCTCTCCATACAAGGCATACCAGCGAGATTGATCACTTTCACAAGGGGCTGCATTTGACCTCCTCGGGAGGCTTGCTCTCCGAAATAACCAAGTAGAGCCTAGTTTGGCTGTTCCATTTTCTCAGAGCCTCACGCATCAACACGGTTCTGATGTTATATGTATGCCCTACACTATCAGTCCACTCGATGTTATAAGCCGTACACGGTCCTCGTCTTTCACTCAAGCTACTACTGATGAAGATGTGCGTTTCGAGCCACGGTTCATAAAAACCAATATAGTATGACATTTCTCCCGATGCATACTTTTCCTCCTTACCCCCAGAACAGGAAGCTACCTACCCCGTCCTAATACCGCTTTATCTGCTTCAATTTCCGATGGTCCCACCGTTTGAGTCTTCCACGTTCGTCATAGAGGCATACAGTCGACCCGTAAGTCTTTAAAACAAGACTCAATACTACTGACAACATCCAACGTACAAGTGCCGGTTTTTCATCCAAGTTTCCCATCCTCCCGACTTACCAGAAGAAGATCGGTTTGACTTGGAAAAATATATTGGTTATGACTTTTTGTTTTTAGGCGATACTCCATCATCGCATGCAGAGACCCGCGTTCTCGCTCCCAAATACGATAGAAACGCATCTGCAGACGTTGCATCATGGTTCGACGGGTTATTTAGCGAGCCTGGTGGTGCAGAGAAACTGGTACATCCAAACGGAGCAGCAGGTGTTAACGTGCATATGGATGACCCTAGGGTGCGCGAGTGGACTGCTGGGGAGGTCAACTCGATTCGGGAATGGATGAATCAGGGGCAAGCGATTGTCCAGCTGAAAGATGTGGTCAAGGTTCGTTCTTAACCTGAGTTGAGACCCATATGCTCATTCATGGTTAGAATCTTACTTCTATTGAGGACCAGATGCAAAGTGGTTCTGTGAAGGTGACCCAGTGGCCGCCGTCTTCAGATCCCAAGCAGGGAATAGAGAGAGTCACTGCCGGCTTGGAGGCTTTTATCAAGGCAGAGCTCGACAAGCTCCAAAAGCTGGAGAAATTCCGTGCCGACACGGCGCCAGAGTGGTGGCGACAAAGAGAGGAGAAACAAACACCCGACCATAAATAAACGTAGTATTTCAGTGTTTTGTCGATGTCCACCATCAGCGTATCCGTGCTTGAATCTTTATGGAGTCGTGAATTACGGAGAGATAAAAATCGACCCCATTTAGCTAAAATAGTCAAGGCATAGTATTAATTAACCTTTGCACATATTCTACATTTACCTGAAGGTGATGTGGTATGATGCAGTACAGGAGACTTTGGTACCAACGATACATTGGACTGTGTCGCACTATAGAACGACTCGGAGGCGAAGAGATCCGCGGTATCTAGGAAGAGACGATGAAGTGTTCAGATCCAGAATAAATGACCAGCAAAGAGGACAGGGACAGTCCTGTCAGATTGGCGTTAGTAATACTTTTCAATGCTCTCCCCTCTGAGTCCGCTTATGCCACTGCGTATGTTGGACTGGCGTAGCCCTCTAGATACACGATAACCGTTCATCCATATTTCATTATTCATATGCAAACAGCGGACATACATGACACAAACCTATATCATACAGTAATTAGACGTCAGAGGACAAAACGATTGCAAGTCACAACCATAGCCGGCAGAAGCGACAGCGATAAATCCGAGACAAATTGCCCTGGCAAATGATAAATCCCGAATTCAGGTCGCCGGTGCTTCCGGTGTGATATGACGGCCAGAAACCGCAGAAGATTGAAAAGATGTGAGGTGCTGATTAACCTCGTCCCACTCCTCCGAGTCTGCGTAGTCAACTTGGTTGACGCAAGGGAGCGTTAAAATGATGCAAGCAGTAGCTTCAGCATCCGCTACGTCAGAGAAGCCCACATTAAAACTTTGCAGGGAGGTATGTTGAAATGACTCGGTTTTAGGATCGATATCGATATTTACAGCATCGATCTCTAATTGCAGAGTATCCAAGTGGGGACATAGCTGGAGTGCCGTGAATAATCCACGGAATGTAACAGTAGGTGAACGAAGTTGATCATCTGCTAAGGTCATGTGGCAAATGTGTGGCCAACTTGACATGGCTTTCAGGAGAAGGTCGCTGTCAAGGTATATGGGGCAATTTTCAAAAACGAGGCCCAAGGTTCGCAGCTGCGTAAAATGAAGGAATTGTGCAATCGCTGTCAAGGAGTTGCCTGAGGTCTCCTCATCGTCTGAATCGGAGGAGATGATGAAGATGTGTTCAAGGGTCTGGCATGTATTGCACCGTGATAATGCACAAAGAAGCCGCTCAACCTCTGCCCGAGGCATGACTCGGACCCGCATGTCGAACTGTTTTAGCGAGGGGAATTCTGAGAGTTGCAAGGCTGTGATAGTGTATGAAGCTGTGTGCACATAGAAATCAAGGACCGTGACATTGAGGAAAGGTGCGAATTTGATATCATGTCGATCTAATGGCCAGCTTCCGTTACCAATCTCCAAATTGAGAAGCGTGGAGAGGCTGGAGAGGTGGCTCCATGCAGCCCATTGGACAACCTAGATATTTCAGCCGCGTGCATGAACCGATGGTTTCAGCCAGCAAGGATGACCCGTCCGCTGTGGGACCAGCATCGCCGATTATCAAAGCCTCCAAAGAAGCATAACGGGTCCTAATAGATTTCAAAGCTGGGTGGATTGCCGATATACGACCAATCCGTAGCGTATGAGGTGCATATATCTGTTATTGGCATGCTCAACCTGCCACGATAATGACCGTAATCTCGGGAACATGCACGTCTCGGTGGGGAGGACTGTGAGAAGGCGAAAATGCTCGTCAGACAATATATTGATTGAGCGGACGCGGGGGGCATGACGCAAAAATTGATGGGCTTCGTGCTCAGATAATGGTTCGACGCCAACAAACCGGAAGGACTGCGTTTAGATGTTCGGTGAGCTAATGAGCTGAAGAGCGTGATCAGTCTGCACTGACCCCTGCATCACTATGATATATCATTAGATGTAGCCTCGTTACACAGCCTAGCAGTGGTTCTAACTCGTCTATGTTAGCCCACAGTAAATTCATTGCAAGCTCGTGGAAGGTTTTGCATGTCGTTGCAAGCGATGCAAGAGATTGTGGAAGCAATGGTATCTCACGAGTAGAATCATCTGCAGATGATAGGTCCACGATTTGATTCACATGCGCGAATATGTCCAGGAGGATTTCGGGGACACGTAGAGCCTGATGCATCAATATCAGTTATGCGTCGAATATTCGATGGACTTCGGGACTGGGTGGAGTCACGGTTGGCCCGTATTCTCCCTTGGACAGACCCTGATAGTGAAAGATGGTGGGAGTCGCGACAAAAACAAACACCAAAGCGAAAGCACATAGTACTCGAGGATTTTGTCAATGCATATAAAATAAAATCGTGCTCATTAAATAACAGAGGTATAGTTCTAATCAACCTTCCTCGCCCATTTTCTACCTGAAGGCGACGCGGTATGACGTGGTACAGGAGACTTTGGAGTAACGACAACATCAACTCGTCCCTGCCTTTCCGATGCCCAGTCTTCTTTTTCCTTCTCGCTGAGCGATCCAATCTGCGTCGTTCCAAAGTCTTCTTTCTGGTCATTCCCCCAGTACAACCACATCTGCGCACCGAGCACAAGATTGAGAAGGAGGGCAAGGGCAAAGCCAGCGGTGACGATGAGGTCACCGACCTCGGTCGCGGTAGTGAACAAACGGGCAAGACAGCCCACGATTTGTGAAACAACAGCGAATGCAGAGAGCTGGCCCGTGGAGCAGGCACGTGCGTTCTGCATGATTTGGGGGAGTTTCGAAAAGAGGGATAGTGGCAAGGTGGCCATTTGCAGCAGAGACAGTATATCTTTAGGGGAAATATACAAGGCGGCGGCGGATGCAACGGAAGCTGCGCTGGCGATTGCCAGTCGTGGGCCAATGGAGTGTGCATGTCGGAGCGATGGAGTTGGGAAGTATATGATCAGGAGAGTAATTATGGTATTTTGTATAGTAAGGAATAGATTCTCGCCGTAGGTTGAGAATGGAAACTCATTTCTGTATGAGTATGCAGCAGTGATAGCATATGCGAGAGTTTCAAGGACATATGCGGGTAAGGAGAGACCACGAGCGGAGCGGCCGCGCAGAACTGGACGCGTCATAAGCACCTGACATGAGTTAAAGGCGCTTGGTAGACTCACTGAGCAACAATTGGGGAACTTTCATGATAGAACCTCCTACTACGATGCCAATACCCAACCCCTTGGATAGTGAGTATTTGAGGCAATCCACGTCTCTGACATTGAGATTCTCGACCAGCGAAGTATAACATTTCTGCAATACGTTTATTAGTGTGCCAGTAGTGACTAAAAATTATATAAAAAAAGGAACATGCCTCGCCTATTATTGAGATTCCAAGGTCTGATATAAAGCTGGGCAGGTTCTGCGTGATGGCAGTCATGATGACAGTTGCGTCAAGAGAGCCTCATGAATATCGCAGTTTGTTTACACATGCTGTGGCTGTGTGATTTCCTCTTTGAGTGACCGTAAATTTTCTGCTCGAAGGACCATACCACCATGGCGGAATACGATCTGTCAAAGACGATAATACCCTACCTGGATCGCCATCTGGCGTTTCCATTGTTGGCTCATCTGGTCGAAACTTCGCTTTTCCCAGTCGAACAGGTTCAAGCAGCACAGTATGAACTTGCCAAGGGCACGAACATGCTGGATTATGCAGTCAGCCTGTTTGAGCAGCTGCATCCTGACGAGGAGATCCCCGAAGGTGTGTCATTCTGTTGCGAGTCATATCAACGACGATACATGTATGCCCAACCTTTCAGAGTTCTCGGGGAAACGAGAGAAGGCTGTATCAACAAATGAGCGCCTACAGCTAGAGGCTCAAGCCGTCCTTGATGTCATCGAGAACCCAGATGTCGCACAAGCACTGCGTCAAGATAAAAATCAAAATTTGCAGTACCTCAAAGATAACTACAACGTACGTCCTCGCCTAACATCAACAGTCGTGCAACATAATTTACGTTTCACATAGCTCACCCTCGAACAAATCACTGCTTTATACAACTTTGGACAGTTCCAATATACCTACGGCAACTACAGCGGTGCTGCAGATTATCTGTATCACTTCCGTGTACTTTCGACCGATAACGATCTCAACACTTCTGCCCACTGGGGCAAACTTGCTTCCGACATCCTCACTGGAAAATGGGAGACAGCGCTCGAAGAGTTAAACACCCTACGCGACGTCGTTGACTCGCGCTCACCTTCAACACTCTTGACGGCATCTGCCGAGCCTGCAGCCCTCACCCAACTCCACTCACGGACGTGGCTCGTTCACTGGTCTCTCTTTGTCTACTTCAACCACCCGCAGGGTCGGACACTCCTTCTTGAGACATTCCTCTCACCCACTTATCTTAACACAATTCAAACCTCTTCTCCCTGGATCCTTCGATACATAGCTACTGCCGCCATCCTCTCTCGCAAGTCAGCTGCAGGTGGGACAGCTGCTTCTTCGCGTGTGCGCCATTCGATACGCGAGATCGTCAAGGTTATCCAGACGGAGGAGTACCAATACCAGGACCCCGTTACATCCTTCCTGAAAGAGCTTTATGTCGAGTTTGACTTTGAAGCCGCACAGCGAGAGCTGACGCTTGCCGACCGCGTGGTCGGAGATGATTTTTTCCTTGGAGAGTTCAGAGAGGAGTTCCTCGATAATGCACGCTACTTGATTAGCGAAGCATACTGTCGTATACACCAACGTATCGATATTGGGTAAGTGAGGTATGCATCCCACATTGCTTTATTCTCAAACCACGTGCTCAGCGATCTTTCGGAACGACTTAATCTCTCACGAGATGAAGGCGAGAAGTGGATTGTCAACCTCATCCGCGAAACTCGTATGGGCGCAGAAGCAAAGATCGACCTTGAAAAGGTGCGGATCTTATTTCGGCCTCACTTAATAACATTGTACTTAACGGTTCATTCACTGAACGTTATCTCTTCTTATAGAACGTCATCGAGATCCACCGCTCACCATTGCCAGTATATCAATCAGTCATTGAGAAGACGCGTGGTTTGGCGTTCCGGACGCAGGCTTTGGGTACTGGTATGCTCCACAGTCCGCAGCAGCCACAACAGAGCCAGCCACAGCCCCCTGTTGTCGAGGGAGCCCGGTGATCAGAGCTTATCTGTACTTGTACGTGCTTCATAGGTAGTGTCTTGCTATTCGAAATGACTGCTATCATCTTGTTTGGCGATATCTCACGGCTGTAGAGTATAGCATCTGTCTTCTTACTTACCCTGTTGTCCACTTGGCTTTGACAAATTGTGCGCAAAGCTAAATTTATGAAGGTAAAACAACTGCACGCTCCGTATCGATACAACCAATCTATTTCTCTCCCCCGAGATATGCACTCTTCCAGCACCTGTATTCTGTTAGGTTCGATGTCATAGGGTAAGATAAATCGTTGGACTAACAGGATTTCGTAGCCTTTTGTGATGATATGCTCTTCATTACCAAATGGCACATTGCATCCCCCCTGTCAGGTCTTCAGGCATCCGTGGAATAACCTCAGGTGGAATGAGAATACGCACGAGATGTTCTCCTGTCTTACCAGGAACCCAGGCCCCACCCACGCGACCCATTGCATGATACAATTTCTCCCCATTCTCTTCATAACCCCCAGCAACAGGATCCCGATTATGAGGAATACGACCAAGACTCGTACGGACCCATTCCATGGTCTCCGGGTCAAATGGTAGAAGATCGTACCGCCCTTTATGCTCTACCTCAGTGTTACCGTATGGCACACGGCAGGGAATTGGAATATGAGGCGCGATCTTGCATGGATGGACAGAGCGTTCGAAGATCGCAGATCCAATAAAGACGGGAGAAACACCGTCTGCATCGTAGCATGGGGGGGCTTTGGTGTATGTGAGATCTGGGAAGGTAGAGTTTATCTGCAGCGGGATTCGGATGCCTGAGGGAGGTGGACGATGGGTTGGATTCGGAATTGGATATGGCGGGGGTGGACCTTTGTCATTCTTGTAATCGTCTTCCATTGCACTTGTAGAGTCCAGTCAGTGTACTAGACAACGGCGCTGAGGATTGAGCACTGAGTACTGAATCACGGTAATCGTCTCTATGGGTATCAGAGCACTAGTACTGAATCAGCTGGGCGCTCCGATGTATGCGGGTTTAGATGCGCCACCGAGGTGACGGGTCGTCGTACACTGTATGTATTAATTGGCGTACAGTCTCGTCCGCACATTATATATCTTAGCAGACCGTCCCAACTCTCCATTTTCTGACATGGATCTGGTGGATATGGTATTGTTATGGAGTATATACCAAGCTCAGTCTGCTAAGTTAGACAGCTTGTACTCAGTATACTGGCTTCAGCATGAATGGACTAAGAAATGCGTCGGATTTGACGATGACTTGCAATGCGGGTGCACGAGAGGTAATCAATATAACACATACAGTACTATGAGTACAATCAACTTGTCCCTCCATGATACATGGACGACACATACATACAGTTCCCATTCCCATTGATCCACGAACATGATTGTGCAGCCACTGACAGTTGTCTGACCCCAATGCTCATCATCGATATTTTGCGGTTTTGTCTGTATATTTTGTTGGCGGGGGAGCCAGTTCTTGAGCCTCCCAATCAGCTGAGGACAGCGTCGGTATACCAGCAATCTGTTTACGAGTGCCTCTCCTTAGTGGTGACACCGTGGACACTGGTACTTCGTGAGATTCATCAGAAGCGTTGTCACGGATCGATAGAGACGCCATGTCTCGATGGATAAGTCTATGGTATGCCAACGCCATGAGTTAGGGAAGGACAAGTTAATCGAGGGTGGTTGTACCTGGCTTCTCGACCTCGTGCACTGCTCCATATCTTGCATGCTTCCTTGAAGTTAGTCAAGATACCGGCCATATCGTTGTAAAACTAGCAGACAATCAACTTGAATTTCCGAGACTGAGCTGCTAGTAACTCGCCTTCAGCCCTTCGTCTAGATTCCGAATGATCTCTCTATAATGGGAATACGCGAGGTCAAGAAATTGAAGGGCCTGCTCTCGATCCTTGACAACAGGGTCTTGTTTCCTAGACTGAATGAATGCGTCATTCGTGGACTAGGAGATTGTCAGGAACACGTTGAGACTGAGTATAAACTGAGATGACCTTGATCGACGAAAGAATCTCCTCTTGTTTTTTCCGCCCCTCGGTCAGACCTTGAATAAACTTGTCGTACTTGGCGAGTTCATTGTCGGAAACATCTTCAAACATAACAGCGCTCATTTCTATCCCGTGCTCTAAGCTTGCGGCTGCCGTCAGTACCTTTGACTGTATGTCGTCGCTTTCCGCTCGTTTTTGGGCACGGACAACAAGGTCGTCTCGAGTACGACGAATATCATCCAACGACTCTAACAAGCCACGCAGGGTGCGAGCGTGAATTTGAGTCTGACTAGTTGACACTGCCTTTCCTGTCATAGAGACTGTCGATGACGGCACCAAAGCTTCGAGCTCATCCTGCACCACACAGTCAGTATGTCATTGTGCATAGCTGGACCCTGTCCGCACCTCATCGCGAGTAAGCTCGATAATTTGATCTTCCCATTCCTCCCATTTTCTGCGTACGAGTTCGTCGCTTTCGGCTGCCTGTGTGAGGATGGTCCGGTACCGTTGTTGCTTCATGACAAGCTCTTGGTTTGCTTCATGAGATGGGGGGCGGTTCATTAGCGTCTCTCTGCGCGCAGCTTCGTCCTCAGACGCCTCACTGTCTAGGATATCCATAGCCTAGAAACCCGTTCCATAAGCGATAATCCAAACGCATAAAGAAAGGGACGATAGATACCTCGTCGAGTATGCCGAGTACATGCCGACATAGTCGCTGAACATCGTCGAGATAGACATCGATCTTCGTGGGCCCTTGCTCGAGACGTATTTCTTCAGCTTTCCTCAGCAGACTTGGAGGTAACCCGACAGGGCGTTCCAAGGCTTCCAACGATGATGGCAAGTTCAGAGATTGGAGTATCCTGCACTTGGTCGATTACGTCAGGAATAGTGGAAAGGACGCGCGTCTGACTTATCAGCTTCATCGTTGAGATTCTGGGCGGGTTCGACAATTTTCTCTTGAAGCAGATTCCCCTTGTTGTCATTATATATATCTGGATTGATCGATCAGCGCGAGACATCACATTATCGCTTGACCTCGACTCACTGATAGCTTCCCGAGCACCCCATCCAAGCATCTCACCAAAAATTATGCTGTCATTGCCTATTACGCTTTTGGGGTCTCGCAATCCAGGCGGAATGATGCTCTGTACCATAGAGACTTCTTGGATTGCTGGGACACCAGAAGGTGCCGGGACATTCTGATGGTATATCAGATCATTATCTCTTTCAGCACGGGCGAGATTTTTCTGCACAACGTCAAGCAATGACTGAAAGGAGATATCAAACACGGCAACCAGATAAGACGCGGGATAAGAATGGACCTTCACATCGTTTAGGACTGCTTGAGCCACCCCAGCACGCTTGGCAATGTTGAATCCTTTTTTAGCATCTGCCTCGGCCATCATTAGACGTTGTATCTCGTTACCGTACCTATGACAAATTCAGCGAGGAAGGGACGTATCATTTGTCACCAACCTGGAGGCCTCGAGCTCGTCAATACTCTTCCTAAATTGTGATGCTGCATTGAAATGATACTGCTTCGTCTCCAAGTGAGGGATCCAGCTCTATTCACCTAGGTTATACCCATGATGGAAGCATGAGATGATGCTTACAGTTGGCAAGGTATCATAGCTGTCCGCGGCGGCCATGCGGATCGAAAGCAATGAAGTGCTGTAGAGAGACGAAACTTTTGCCGCTAATTTCGCAATCAGGCTATTCTTGTAGTGATCTAAGCCGCCAGTCAGATTGTAGAGTATTTGAGGGGAAATCGTTACCAGTGACGGCACGCTGCCAGACACATTCCTGGGCTTGTGCTAGCATGAGCCATTCTAGACTTTTGACAATATCCTCGCTCAGATCGGAAGGTGTGTTTTCTGGGTCCACTAAGGGGCCCAGTTTCGGCAACGCTGACGTGGAGAGGAAGGCCAAGACACCAGCTGCATTCTTCTGAAGCATAAGGTAACTTTTCATTTTTTTTAAATCGCATAACTTGCCTGATAATAAGCACTTGCACGCTTTAGGCCATCTTGACTGGATCTGTCTTCGGAAGCAGCTAATTGTGAATATAGCGCTGCTAAATTGAACAAGACGGAAGCCCGCTCAAATGCAATACTCTTCAGGGTTACAGGCAGGGAGGACGGGCTCGAAGAAAACGCATGTGCGTATGAAAACTCCAGATTGATCTGGGATTGTCAAGTACTGCGTAAGAAGCATGAAGTTGGCAACTAACGTCGGACGGTAATTTGGCTAGAATGAATACAAGTTGAGCGTGATAACTGGTTCTCGTCAGATTGCTCGTCAGAATGAGGTTCTGGGCTCACTTTAACGCGAAGTTGATACGGTCAGAATGTAATACGCCCCCAGTGCCGATATCCCGCAATGACCTCCACTGATTGATGTCGCGAATATACGCATCCGGATGATCCTCTGTGTGATTTCGAATGTAATCGCGTGTGGCAATAGGTATAGGACATGAATACGTCTTCTTGAAAGGAATGCTGAGGTGGTTTGGCATTGGAAGAATTGGAAGAATGGATACCCTATGTCCACGTGGGTGGCCCTGCGGGGATGAATTCGAAGGCAATTGAATTATAGATATTGTCACAAGGTGCTCAGATGCACATAAGTCGGGCTTCGCACACAATTATTGTACCAGTTGTTGCCAGGTCTTCACGGTGTTCCCAGTGAAGTCTGTACTCATTGTACAGGGTCACGATGGGCACGTGACAAGTACCCTCTTTCCCAAATCCCAATTTCTTTCCAGTTCAGTCATCGAGAGTCACTATTACTGGGCTATTAGTAGCTTAGATGGACAAATATAATCATTCTCACTGTTTGCATAGTACAATTGGTATGTTTCCTAGTCTTCCTACTGTCAGGCGGGCACTAACAGCCAGCCTCCAGCAGTCCAAAGGCTCAATTCACTTGATCTCTCCCAAACTGCCAGTTTTTTTGGCGATGTCCTTCAAGTCTATCTTTACGACCTCGTATGGTACCGTTGATAAAGTTTAGGCTTAGCTCCAGACCCAGGTTTCAACTTCTTGTCGTACCCCGAACGAACCATCCCTTCTGCTGCCAAGTTGCTGATCACCGCCGGTCTCCTTATCATGACCCACAGATCTTGCCTTTGCACCGGGTACGGGTCGAATTGCGAAGTTCGTCTTTGTGTCAACTTTGTGTGACTCGTGATATTTCGCATTCGGGATCGGCGCACGGCAATTTGATAGGAGCAGGTTTCCATTTGACGCTCCGGTCCGTGCTTCTCTTGAGCTGATATTATTGGCAAGTGCGGTCGTGTATATCGTGGGCTCTGGCGCTAGAAACCATTTCCACAATAAGATCCTTGTTACACGTTGGCCTTCCGGGCTAAAAGCTTACAACTTGTTCTGGCCTGCCTTGGCCCAGCGCTTCACTGGACGTATAAATACATACCTCTGACCCCCTCCCTAGTCTTCAGGGAGCTCTTGAACTGCAGAACAAATGTCTCGCCAACATTCTCAACCCTACAACCGTCCCGAGCAAGGCGGTGGTGAAGAATTCGTAAGTATAAGTTAATTGTGTTCTCATCTTACTTGCAGGCATTGACTTTGTTGCATATCGGTAGAATAGGAACGACTCTGTTGAAGTGCACATTCGCGCAAACTTCTGGGTGGTAGGCTTCGTTATTGGCGGGTTACAATTTTTTCGTATGGTCAGTTCGTTTTGACCAAGCATTCAAATATGTATTGATGGTTGTTTTAGCTCGCCGGCTGGGGATACGAAGTGGAGTTTACATCCCCAAGTGGGAAGCGGAAACGCGACATCTTCGGTCCCAAGGATGTTCGTCATGCGACTTGATGTAGCGTGAGGGCTTCTCACAGCCGCAGACCTTTCTTGCGCCCATGCGTGCTGTACATATACCCAGAACTTCGGTCGAATTATTCGTTGCGAGGCGTGCCAGCGATCAGAGCGGCTTAACATTTAAGGTATAAACCCAATAACTCGGACAACAGGCCATCGCATGTTCCCCCACGAGTAAGTGTTTTTGTCGGTCAAATATTCGTTGTCGGAGAAGGTTCTACATAAACATAATCAGCAATTGCGAATCTCAATATCCGATTCCCCCGCATAACATTTCGTCCCTAATGACATATTGCCTTTTACCATGCTAGTGATCGGCTTAATTGAGGGCCAAAACTTAACCTTACTACGGCCTTGCCAACCTTCCTAGCGCAGCCCGAAAAGACGAACCTTAAAAAAGAGGGTTCCAGGCGTATGGCAACTTTACGCATAGATGACATGTTCATTAATATTTTGCCTATTACAGCTTGCTATCTCACCTCACCCTCACCCAACTTAATCAAGGTCGCTTTGCACTCGTCTTTCAATCATGAGGTGGAAGATTAGCAGAAGAAAACAAGACCACCTTCACTATCAATATATAAATAAATCGATCGAACACACGCCTATACGACGCATGACGCGCCCCAGCCATGCGGCAGTCGTAAGTACTAACGTAGTATGATACGTATATAGCAACTAAGGTATATCTTTGGCTAAAAGTCAAAAATCCACGCGTCCAGTGCACAAAGTCATGCTGAGACGATCCGCCGAGCTCCTGAGCCGGGAACCAGCTGGACTGTAGCGTCAGCACAGCCAGGGATCCTTCTGATATGGTCTCGGACGACATCGTCGCGAGCCGCGAGTTCACATCGTGAGCACTTGAACTGGATACCTAGATGTCTCGCGATGTGCCTCGCGATACTACACATTTTCAGAGGTTTGTCCATTGAGCATGAACTCCAGCGGCATTTGAGGTCGTCGTCGGCATTGTGTACGATACCGTGGCGTTGCCGAAGATGGGAGAGGACATCTCTGGGAGTGCCTTCGATGAACATTCCGCAGGGAGTGTGTTGGGTATCCCAGGAGCAATGATAGACTGCGGTTTCTGCCTCAGCATCTTGCGCATTAACAACAGCGCTGGGCTCAACATCTATGACGATGGCGTCCTGTGGGCTCGTAGATTCGCATGGACAGTGAGGCAAGAAGCATCTAGGAAAATTGTACGTGAGTATTGGGCCAAATGTCCACAAGTATAGTGTTCCCACCTGGTAAACATGACGATGAGATGGATACTGAGACGAGAGGACTTTAGATGAATAGTACCGACATGTGGAGCCCACTTTATATGACTTTGAGTGTCGGAACAGCCATTTTTTTAGCGCGCGCGCGAGCCACATGTACGGATGGAATAAAAGGAGTGCATCATGTTCCGGATGTTCAAGACATCCGAACCCCATTTAATATCACTGTGCAGATTAAAGAATGTTCAACGGTTTGACTGGTTCATGCGTGTACTGACGTAGTTTCTTCGACTTCAAACTAAGGCTGGCAGGACTTCACTCTGTAGTTGAAATAGGCTGTCCAATAAAATCTAAAATACGCGCATGGTTTGTCACAGAAAGTCACGTCGAAAAATTCGAGGCGTACGTAGTATTTCAAGTGGTACCGCGTCAAGGTGGCATCCATCCACGAGAATGAGTACATTACAGACCAAACTGAGGTAACTGATACGCACTTATGTAATGATGCATCATGGATCAGTGCATCATTTACATGAACGGCCAAGTCGATTTTGGTATCTAGGACTCCAAGTGTGGACGAAGCTGAATTTGAGAGATGTCGAAATCCCCCGGCTCTTGGCCGGTCGACCCTAGACTAACAATAGTCATGGTTGGTGGCAACTTGGTGCGTTTTCTAGACTCCACAGGATTTCTAAACACTGTCCCTACCTCTAGTGACGACTTTGTGGCATTAAGGCAATGTAACTGCATGTTGTTAGGGCGATGAAGGCAGCGCGGCGTCATCGCTATGAGAGGACTGACATGGTCTGTTCATATTCAATCTCGCCCCCTCATTGGGACACGAAAGACACCTGACAACACTGCGAAATTGCACCAGACAGGAAGATAAGAACTCTTATCATCAGTATAAATTTCAAAACGGACCATGTTAAAGGGCACGCAACGGCCCGCAGCAACACCCAAAAACGATAGTCGGCGTGGTCGCGAAAGCATAAAGTTAATATTCAACAACGGATATCCGATAAGTATACCACATTTATTTACCAGACTCGCCTTGCAATCATCGTGTTCCGTGAATCGTCACAGATGCACGAGGGCCAGCGAAAGGATCTTCAACAATATCGAATAAGTACGCCGCATTCGTTTGCCGCAATCGCAATCCCCGTGCGTGGTGCGAGGGCCAGCGAAGGAGATCTTCGACGATGTTGGATAAGTATGGTTTCCCACAATTATCACAATCATCGTGTTTGTAAATCGCCGTGGATGTACAACAGCCAGCGAAAATCACTTTTACTTCCAGTGTTAGTGCAGCGGATTGCCAAACTTCATATCCCGCGAAGACACTACTGTCGTCTATTCGAATATATTTTTGACAACGAGGGAGCTCCGGATTTCCCCATTGTGATGACACATTGACACCGTGTGGTCCACTTCGCTGGCGACGCAGCGGAATGTGCTGAACATAACCCCAAGAACTGGCTATTTTCGTGCACCTCGAGTGACGAGGCGCGGCCGTAATGGAACCATCCTCAGCGTCGAGGAATATCATTTCCATTTTCAAGAACCGAATAGGCTCGCTTGATCGAAGGAAACTGAGTTTGACGCCAGTCATCATAGATCATGATCAAGACCCAAGGTTGCGCTCAACGTTCAATTGAGCGGGCTTGAACCTCCGGGTAGTACTACCTATCAATCAGGCACTGTGTAAGGCACTGAGCGAATATTTTGGGTATAACAAAGATGTGACATACATACCTGCCAAGATCTGTGATGTGAAAGATGCGAAACGTGTTGGTCTAAAGATGTGAAACAAATTATTTAGTCTCTGAACAGGAGGCAGGAGGTTCATCGCACTGGCAGAGGCGAGGCTCTGGCTCCAACTTTGATACGATTATGGTAATTTTGTGCCACCTGCTAGATATTCTCAGCGTTTCCGTTGGTTCTTGCCACAGCAGCAGTACTAGTTGTGTTACGCGCCGCATTGGCGGATATTGTCTTCTTCATCACCCCGCATCGCCTTATTCCTCCGCCTTCATCCTTTTTTCTTTCTTTCTTTTGTTGATACCCGCAACATTCGATATCCAACAGGCCTCTTCTTTTTTGTTGCCAGGCTGCGCCGGTGCTAGCTTAGGAATCTAGGAAATCTTTCACTTTCCACAACACAAACTCTGTAGGGCAGACTTCAAAGTCTATCCAGGTCCATTCAAATATCAACTCCCTTTTTCTCAACCCGTCATGTCTTATGTCGATCAACCGAACTCCCCTGGCGCAGCAGCTATGGGGAGGAGGCTCACGAACAGGAATACAAATCGCTATAGCGTTACCGCCCTTTTCAGCATGGCCGCAGAGCAGGATGTTGAAGTGGAGGATGATCTTGCTCGAGGTGCGTCCCAATTATAATCTACTTGTCCTTATTTCGAAGGGCTCGCAAAACAGCACAAAAACGCCTTCGTGACCTCAAGGGCAAGATATCCAACCAGTCCAAGAAAAACTTCGTGCTCGAGCGTGACGTCCGTTACCTTGACTCTCGCATCGCTCTCCTTATTCAGAATCGCATGGCCGCTGATGAGGTCCGTGCTCTGATGCTGTGTTCAATTCCATATTTCGACTCACATATATGCGTTAGCAACGTGAAGTGGAACGGACGCTGGAAGAAGTCGATCCAACCGAAGGCCATTACCCCGATGATCGAAAATTGCAACAGTACTCCAACCTATTCTTTCTTCTCCAGTCTGAACCCCGTCATATTGCTGCGCTATGCCGACTTGTCAGCTTGTCAGAGATCGACACACTCTTGCAGACTGTGATGTTCACGTTGTATGGAAACCAATACGAGAGTCGTGAAGAGCATCTTCTTTTAACGATGTTCCAGTCAGTATTGTCCGCGCAGTTTGAGACAGCAACCGAGTTTGGGTCGCTACTGCGTGCTAACACTCCCGTGTCCCGGATGATGACTACTTACACCCGACGAGGTCCTGGGCAAAGTTACCTCAAGGGGGTGCTGGCAGAACGCATCAATAGCTTGATAGAACACAAAGACTTGAATCTTGAGATTAATCCTGTGAAGGTGAGCCACGACGGGTTCTGAGAGGTATGTCAAAATCTCTGACGAGTACACAGGTGTACGAGCAAATGATAAACCAAATAGAAGAAGAAACGGGCACACTACCGCCCAACCTACCTCGCGGAGTACCCCCAGAGGTCGCCGCCGAGAACGCCGATGTTCAAGCTATCATTGCACCACGGCTTACCATGCTCATGGAAATTGCGAATAGCTTCCTCGTAACCATAATTGAAAGTATGGAAAGTGTGCCGTATGGTATTCGATGGATCTGCAAGCAGATTCGGAGTTTGACCCGGGTCGGTTCGATTCCATTTCCCTTCATTTGATATTAATCCTCCGGTGTGTCACAGCGAAAGTATCCCGAAGCAACCGATTACGCTATTTGCTCGTTGATAGGAGGCTTCTTCTTCCTACGATTCATCAACCCTGCTATTGTCACTCCTCAAGCATATATGCTCGTTGAAGGCGTTCCCGCTAAACACCCTCGCCGAACACTGACGCTGGTATGTTACCGTATCAGCGACTCCATTTTTTTTTTGGTCTTAGCTAGTTATTTAGATTGCGAAGATGCTGCAAAACCTTGCAAACAAGCCCTCGTATGCGAAGGAGATCTACATGATCACGCTGAACCCATTTGTAGAAAATAATAAAGCCCGGATCAACCAATTCCTCAACAGTCTCTGCGAAGTCGGGGATTTCTATGACACTCTTGAAGTACATTCGAGCCTGTTACATGTCATCCATGTCAGCTAACGATTTATCTTAGATGGACCAATACATGGCTCTATCCAAGAAAGATCTTATGATCCACATTACCATGAACGAGTTGTACAACACTCACTCTTTGATTCTACAGCATGTCGAAACTCTCGTAAGCATACCTTGCCGTCCTCCTGCTGGTTCCTGACGCGGCTGTGCATTAGTCCCCAAACGACAAGCAGCATTTACGTATCCTGACTGATGAACTCGGACCCGCTCCATCACAAGTTCCACGCAAGGAGAACCGTGCTATCGAGCTGAATCTGTACAGCCGTTGGGAAACGCCTGTACATGACATCCAGAGTGCGCTGATGGACTCCGTGTCAACGAGCGACATGCTGTACATGGAGACCAAGTCTATTCTCGTCCAGCTCATCCGTTCCATACCCCACGCTGCCGAGAAGCGACCATATAACCTGGCTGCAATTGCTGAACGGGCGGCTACGACGAAGGATGCAACGCTTGTGCGCAGAGGCATTAAGGTCAAAGAAATGCTTCGTGAATTGGAGGAGCAAAAGATTATCGAGGCGACAGATGGCTATAAGCTCATGCAGGATGAGGTTGCTGCTGAGCTCGCTCACCTTGGTAATTTGCGGGAAAAGGTGGTATTAGAAACAAAGTCGTTGGAAGCGGTCTACAAAACGATCTGCGACCACAATGCTTACCTGCGCTCTCAGCTTGAGCAATACAAGGCGTACCTCCAGAATGTCCGTCTGACCGCGTCGAAGGACAAGGGCAGCACGACTGGAGTGGGTGTTGTCACGGTTGGAGGCAAAGAGAGGAAGCCGTCGAAATCTGCGGTTCTTGGTCCGTATCGATTTACCCATGCACAACTCGAGAAGGAGGGGATCATCGTGGAGAGCAATGTTCCTGATAACCGGCACGTCTTTCTCCGATCCCTTTTATGAGGCGTTCTGACGTGCTTTCAGTCGACCTAACATTTACTTCAATATAACATCGCCCACACCAGGGACGTTCATCATTTCATTGCACTACAAGGGTCGGGAGAAAGCCATTCTTGAAATGGATCTAAAGATTGATGACCTATTGGAGAAGGTTGGCTCCTTTCAGATGCATTGTATCGATACTCACCTCGTCAACAGCAAAAAGACAACAAACACCTGCTGGATTTAGAGTACGTTCAGCTGAACGTCCCGAAGGTCCTAGCGCTACTGAAAAAGGTGTTTGCCACGCGGTGACATGATGATTCGATTCCACCTATCTTTAAGACATTCATCTTTATATGTTCTATCCATTTTTGTGATACCACGGTACCTGCGACGCTCATTACCTCTAGTTTCCTTTACTCTCATCTATATGGTTTCCCCTTGTCACCTCCTTGTGACTCTTCGATTTCTTTCGGATGTAGATGTATTACTCTGTGTAGTTATGTGTATGTCTGAATAACTGTTTTTCTACTCTCTAGACCAAGTTGTTTCCAAGGTGAACATGTGACGTTAAAACAGCGTCAAGTTTATAACGGCATGCCGCCCGGGGCCTGGTCCAGCCTGTCTAATCATTTCGTCGTCCTTGTGTTCAAACGTCCAAGGTTCTTTCCTTGGCCCTCCTTCTTTCCCACTCGAGCTTTTTCAGCGCTCGAGCCTCGAATGTTGCTGACATAGACTCATCGGTTCCTTTGAAGAGTGCATCCATGATTCGGTTGGCGATGGTCGTCCTGTTTCTTATTCTGAACTTTGCCCTGCAGTTTGAAAATGCTCTCGCGGCTACCCTTAATCTTCCAAGTACATCCTTGCAGGATGGACCTGCCTTGCTTGCTGGCCAGGTGTCAAACTCAACCGCACTCAATGCCTTCGGAATCTCGCCAGTATCCATTGCTGCTGACGGGTGAGTGTTTGCACCTCAAATATTCACCTTTCTCACTGAACTGCTGTGCCAGGACATACTACGTTGTTCTTCAGGCTGGTCAAATCAGCTTCCGCGCCGCCCTCGACACAGGTATGATGCGCGCTTCTTTGACAATCAAACTCATTGACAGCGTGTTGCAGGTTCTGCCGATTTCTGGCTTGCTTCCACGGCATGTACTACCAGCACATGCATGTCTGTACCAAGATACCCCCTCACTTATGACAGTCCCACGTTTGTGTCCATCAACAATAACGAGACTGCTTTCATCGTTAGCTACGCTGATGGGACTGGTATGCGATCATCAGGCTCACACTAGTCCGATGCTGAAGTGTAATAAGGTGCATCTGGGTTCGTTGCTAGAGAGACTGTAGAGGTTGCAAACGTGACGGTCGCAAATCAGGCATTTGGTAAGTCTGGACTTCAGACTGGAAACGTTCCACGTTTACATCTTCGCAGGCGTCGTAACAAATTCTAATATTACGCTGGTCAGCGAGGTCAGCGGTATCCTTGGCTTAGGATTCTCACGACAGTCAGAGATATCTGCAAGAGCTGCGAACGGTGTGTTATTCGATGCGCAGCGTTGTGGGCGCAGCCTCACGGATTTGGTCTGTTCTAGCCACGCCGTTTTTTTCCACCTTGGCTCAACAAGGGATACTGGACTATCCGATTTTTGGACTAAGTCTTACGAGAAATGATACCGGAACATTTACCCTCGGTGAGTCCCTGGCGAGTGCCTGGCTTACGATACTCATGTCCCTGTGTTGAACAGGGGCTATCGATGTATCTGTCGTACAAAATGTCAGCCAAGTTGTATGGAATGAGGTCGTATCATTCTCTCCGGTCGGTACGCAAACAAATACTTCTGGCTATTTCTTCTGGGCGATTCGTATGAGTAGTTTCGCGGTAAGGCATCTAATCTTGCAATCACAATGTGGAATATTGACTTCTTACAAGGTCAATGGGACCCAATACACTCCCCAACCAACTTATCCTGGCCCAAGTGACAATGCATCGATTGCTCTTTTGGATGTGTAAGTAGTCAATAACTTAGCTACATATGTGCGCGCTTAACTCTCTGTCTCAGCGGCACTCCAGGACTGTATGGCCCATACCAAGATGTCAGCTTCTGATTTTCTTGTCAACCGACTAATCTTCATGTTCTTCTAGGTCACACGATTGTACAGTTCATTTCCCAGCAGCCGCCTAGTTGACGAGAGTAAGTTATAATATTATCGTGGATACTACTGAAATTGACAAAGCAATGGTACTGAAGGTGGTCAATGGGCCATCCCTTGCGACTCTTCAGCAACCATGTCCTTCAGCTTTGGGTGACTAGCGGTTGATTAAGTAGCCTGTATATGCGCTAAAACCTGCCTTCCAGACAAGGAAATTCGTTTGTTTTGGAACCTACCGATTATATTATTGGCCCAGCTGAGGGCAACCCGGATCTTTGTTTATCTTGGCCTAAAGCTTCACCCCCCAGTGCCGATGGAGTCGACTGGTTGTTAGGTACAATAATCTATTATATTCCGTCGCTTAATATTACTCAACGTTCCACTCGTCCAGGAACTCCATTCTTGCGGACTGTCTACTCGATATGGAGGTATGCTTAACTTCCTGGTGTCTGTTTAGATATTGTTTATCAGCCTTTTCGTGTAGTTACGGCATTGACTACCAGGAGCCCCCAATGATTGGTTTATATCCCCGCAACAATGCTTCGGCACCTGTACAGCCTTTTTCAGTTGTCGAATCCTCCCTTTCGTCCGAGTCTGCGACGATTGCTACCACCCTGCCCAACTTTGTCCTCTCGACACCTACTTACACGACGCCGTCATATGCATTTAACACATCGGTTCCAGCCGTCTATGGCGAGATTGTACAATCCGAGCTCGCAACGAGCACGTACAGTCCCCTCATAGGGACACTTGCCGTTAACGCCACTGCCCTCCCTCAGGTGTCTGGTGCATATACACTTCTCGCTACAAATTCAAACGGTGCAGTGGTGACATCGACGTATCACATTTCGCAGCCGTCGGTCACTTTAGGCGTCCCCCCTGGGTGGAGTAGTTCTGCCTCTCGGAGCGTTCCGGGAGTAGGGCTGGCTATTTCGATGCTGATCGCTCTGGTCGCTGGCACATGGATTCTATAAGGATTATCAGCATACTATGAGTACATCAACTTACTAGCTTTGTACTCTGCGTGTTGTACCATTAGGACACGTGCATTGACTGTTTTGATCATTCATTACATACCTTGATTGAACACTGCACATTTTCTTTAGCGTAGTACTTGACATCTTATTCCGAACTTTGTCTATTGTAGATCGCACATTCTAACCAATCTATCTAGTGTCACAACAACGGATACTGACAATTGTATATACTACTACTAGTGTGGTAGTCCAAGTTTGATGTTCATAAACCTCTGCCCTCCCAGAGAGAATCTCCCCTAGGAGTGCTGCAAACAGAACAGGCGAGGTGTTCTGGCTCGTTGGCTCTGTGATAACATGATCAAATCAACTCCATCGACCTGAACCTAATATTGAAGAATACGTACAAAGTACATACAAGGCAGTTCCAGCCATTCAGTTGATCTTCTGTCTTACCAGGTCTAGAAGCACCACAAGTCCGTAATTTCTTGATTACAGATACCTCTTCATCTTCCACACGTCGATGCTTGCCAGGCCGGGTCGAAGAACCGGGCTGTGCATCAGTCAACACAGCAGCTCCGGGACGTTCAATTGTGTGAATGGTGCATGAATCGCCGTCAGTTTCTCCCGGAAGTCTAAAGTCGGCTGAAAAATCGTATTTTGTTGCTTTCATTTCGTCGAGCTCTTGTCCGCCGACAGATTCAAGCATGGTTCTTCGACGGTCTTGGTCTGTTTCCAGTGGCTCAGCATCAGATTCAGGTTCAGAATCTGTTGTAGGTTCATTCTTCAGGCGCGAAGAGGATGCTGACGCTGAAGAGGCGAATGCAGCTGAAATGGTGAACATCATTCACCTGACGAACTAGGGGAAGAAAGGACCAACTCATGAGCGTCTGCATACGCCTCTCAGCAGCAAGTGCGCGTTCTTCTCGTGCACGTTTACTAACCAACCATGAGCACTCACTATCTGAAAGGCGAAACGCATACCTTCTGGCTTTCTTCCTAAATCCGGTGCCCGCTTCTTTCTTAGCGTCAATGACGCCCTCGTTTAATGCCTTCCCACCTGAACTGAATGCACTAGCACTGACAATTCTGGAGCCGGCCTTACGTTTCTTTTCAGATTGGACGCCTGTGTACATAGAAGGTCCACTAAATTTCGTAGTCCTGTTACGCCGTTGGTAGGAGACAGGTCGGGCGCGTGAGTGGGCTCCACCACACTGTTTGGACTATCTGAGTGACATATGAGAAAGACGGAGGATGACCGACCATGTATTCAGGAAGGTCTCCCATTTCGATGCCTTGGCCAGCTATTTTCGCGGAATCTGCTAATCTGGTCCCGGAAGACCAATATCCTGGGGACATGTGAGTTGTATACAAAAGAGGCTTGGCTGTGGTGCGTACCGTCGCCGTAATACCCTCTGTTTTGCAGGGCACGGACGTCATTGCGTAGCTGTCGCCAGAGGGCTTGGAAAGCAGGCCCGTGATTCATGTACTGTATTGCGTGTCAGGGCGTCGATTAGTTGCGAATCGGCATGACTGACCTTTATGTGGGCGAGCTAACGCGAAAAACGCGTCCAATGTCATTCAGTTTGCCACAGCAGTCACGAAGGAAGGCTCACTTCATGGCACAATGTGCTCATGAGCCAGTGAATTGGCACAAATGAGCCACTAGCAGACTTCAAAACTAGCTCTGAATTGATACCATTGGTAAAGTACTCCAAGGACTGATGTATGCGTACCGATCGTCTCTCCATTATTCCAGTTTCGTCCCGCGAACACGCGATTGTACTCGTACTAGACAAGTCGATGTAGTATTCCCAGGCTAGGGACACAAGCACTCAAATACACACCTCTTCCAAGCTGTTCACGGTGAAACCATGAGCCTTCATGACAGGCCTCACCTGGGCGGCCAGTGCCCGGATAAGTTGCCGAGCGTCGTCCTCGAGGGTGGCGTCGACCATAGGCAGAACGGAAACGAAGTTAATGTGCGGATTCGGGTTAGCTTCGCGCTCGTTGACGCGGACGTGCACCATGATGTGCTAACAGTGCCCAAGCGATAAAAAGTACTCGGCAATAATGAAATGAATGGGCATCAAAAGGGGGCGCTACGGTAGTCGGTAGCACAATAAATACTTTGTCACGGTTCACATCACGACCACCATGACCTCACCCAGGTGACCACATTTTCTATTAGCCCGCCGCCACTGACTTCCGACTCAGTCATGCTCTGTTGCTCTTCCTTGCGAAGCTCTTCCTGTAGCTCCACACGAACAGCAGCAAGTCTATTCAGTTCACGGACGCTGTTTAGGCGCTCCAGTTCATGAGCTCTGGCATTGTCCTCTTCCAGGCGACGCAACCGTTTTTCTTTCTGCTCCTGTTCCACGGCCAGCTTTTCCCTCTCTTTTCTTTCCGTCTCCAGCTGTTCCTGCAGGGCGTCTACAGTCCGTCCTTGCTCGTGGTGCTTCTCTTCCATTGCGCTGATCCGAGCATCGAGCCTCTCCTTGGCGGCTTTGAACTCTGCCTCCAGCCGCTCCTTTTCGCCTTGCAACTTCAGAATATGGTCGTGCTTACTCCGAATCTCCTCCTTAAGTTCCCCCTTTGTTTCGTGGTCCTTATCTCGGATCGCTGCCTCCATGTCTTTGCGCAACTGAGCCACTACTTCTTCATGACGCTCTCGCTGCTCGTTCAGAACTCGTGTCAGCTCAGACCCTGCAGAGGTCTGTACGATATTCTTGTGCTCGTTCACGAGCTCCTTTTGAATGAGGAGCGTTGCAGGTTGGTTATGAATCAGGTATCGTAGTATGCGGTGCGTCGATTCGCGCGTGCCTTCATGCTTCAACATCCGCGCACCCTTGTCGAGTACCGCTTTGAAAAAATTATTCTCTAGCTCCTTCTCCCTCAACTCCCCAAGGTCAGAAGCGACTTCACTCCACATGTTCGTTACGATTAACACATTTCGCAGAGTTGACTCCCCGCAGAGCTCTCGGAACATCTTGAAATTCCGTTTATTTGTTCCTCCCATCCGGAAGTCTGATATGCGGTGCATGTAGACGATGCCAGCAAGTTTGGCACCATGCTCATATCTGTATCATTTGGGTTAGAGTAGGAAAAGCATTATAAGGAAGACAGACGTCTGCGAGAGGTATGCTCCTATCATTGCCAAGATGTCCGTATCACTACGGCTAGTATCGTCGAAGCCAGGAGTGTCGATCAGTGTCACTTCCCGGCCGTCGAGCTTGAAGGGTTTCGTTGCTTGCACCTCATCGGTGCAACTCTCTAGACCCTTTCCGACTGCGAAGTCAGATCCGCTGGCTTCATTGATGACTGAGAGCGTTCGATCAGTAGTTTCCTTGGACATTTTTTGCTGTTGCTGACGCACATGTCGTCTTGCCGCTTCCAGAGGGTCCCATGATACTGCAAATATGAGACTAAGTGGAGGAAAGCCTTGAGAAACAGTTGATGCATACGCTATTCTGATGCTCAGTGCTCCAGTCATGGTCAGTGTCTAAGGGTAGGACAGTGGACGGTGCATCCAAGACAATCGCCTTGTCTGGCTTGTGTGGATTCTGAGACACGGTCCTCGCTGACTCCACGCTGCATCAATATGAACACGTGGTGCTATAGAGGTGTGTGATGAAGGACATGAAACCAAGGCCTAGGCCTACTATGCAATCAATGCATTCTAATAAGTCTTCGATGAGCGCTAAGCTTTCTCCCTAACCTCAATTGAATTTTCGGAATCGGTAGCTATAGGCCCAAGATAGGTGACTAGTGCTTTTGTAGTGCTTCACCGTAAGTACTTGATTATGTTTTATTCGTACTATTACTGTCACTGAGACATCCAAGTTCCCTCATCATAGTGTTCACTGGCGGATTCGCCTGCCAAGGATGAGGTAGGCCTTTGTATTCTATCTGTGACAGCAGTTAATTCCTGTGTGCTAATGTGATTATATCACCACAGCCGTCCAGCAATGCCATCCCTCATATCCATTTTTTTCATGTGGCGATTGCCAGAGTGGATGGTGCGAGTGCTGGTACGGTGACCTACATGCGCTTCTTGAAGACTACTGGTCGTTGGCGCTTGCCACAGGCCATATTGTGGATCAGCCTTCTTAATTTGGCAGCAGACCAATTCTTCGGCCTGGCCTGCCAGGATAACGTAGACACCATTTTCATCTGGCAGTTTTTAAACCTGGCCGGTTGGTCTTTCACAGTGGTTTGCGCGAGGGCTCTATGGACCGAACTACAGCACTCTATCGGGCCGCAGTACAGCATAGGTGGGCGCCTAACCTGGCCATAGCAACCAATAACGCAAGGAACCTGACGAGTCCCTCAATATCGGCTGAGATTTAGAAAGCCTTTTGGTTCTCTCCTCGGACATAACCCCGTATCGGATGAGGTATTATCACAACTGCACGCTTTCATTTACTCGAAGGAACAGTAATTAGCCCATCGAACCAGTGGCCCCACCAACCGCGATCATGTTGCCAAAAGTCTCATATTAGACCTTGTAACTTACGCTGATCAGTTGCAGACGCGCTCTCAGAAGGCTACAATTTCTTTTGCCTTCATTCGGTGCGAAGATCATCAGCAGCAAGCCAGCCACTGCACGTAGCTGCTCGCATACTAGTAGTGCATGGCTTAATATTATGTCCATGCCCTCCACCTTCTCTCTACGTCAAGTATAAATGCGTCGATGTGCAGTCCAAGTATATCACAAGGCATCCTCGGAAGTCTCGTCTTCAAAAAGCAACACTCTCTGTTCCCCCCTCATTTTTCTTCCAACTTTCAAGGTTGCCGAGGTGAGCAGCGAATTTGACTTTTCTGAATTGCCACAACATCAACTGAAACAACTATTGATCCAGTTTGAGCAGTATTACGGTCAGAATTTTTTGATACAATGGACTGCATTCCTGGTAGACCGACTTCATTCATTCGAGGGGGCGTGAAAAACTCGAACACTACTCGCAGAGCGCCCGTGCAGTCTGAGCAAGTGCTCGTCCCGTGGGTGAGTGGTCTACTCCCTGCCTGGTTTGTTGAAGTGTTTCTTATGTCAGGCAGAATAACGCGAAGTCTGAGAGGACATTTTTGCCGCATCTACATGTAATTTACTAGTATACTTACTTTGCGTTGTCGCATCCAGATCATTGATCGCGAAGTTAATAAGCACATACATGGTTTACTGAATATGTACTATATTGTCCATTTTGTTGCAGTATGTAGGATAAACTTCCAAGCTGATAGTCTGGAGGATTTCAAGGTCATTCTTGTTTCTGTGGGCTTCTGCAGTTGACTGTTCTAAGACAGGGAGACAGCCCCTATCATGAATTGCTAAACGCTTTCTTGACAGAGTCGATATCACGGAATTTGAAGTATCTAGCCTAGGATTACTGAGCAAGCATGCGTCATTTGGGGAGCCCCTTTCTCTTGCACCTTATAATAACGGTGAATGGAGGGGATGCAACTTTGATTAAAACCACAACCACTACTCGTAAAAACGATAGACTTGGAAAAATACTTGCATCTTAACACCTAGAGCTTTCAACAAAAATGCCTGGCCAGCTACTCGCTAAGCCAAACCCTCCCCCAGATCCCTCCAATCTTCCCGACTCGGTTCAGGAGTATGCCGTTCAATTCAACACGAGCAATGTCCTTACGAAGTCTGAACTCGGTGCGATTCAAAAGTTCAGGCGAGCAGCCAACTACATTGCTGCTGGTATGTCACCACCCTCAGTGCCTATAAAACTATTAAATCACGTCGTAAGCAATGATTTTCTTGAAGGATAATGTCCTACTTGAACGCGGGTTGACTTTTGATGACATCAAACCGAGACTTCTTGGCCATTGGGGTACTTGCCCTGGCCTAGTTTTGGTATATGCTCACCTCAACAGGATCATTAAAAAGACCGATCTCGACTCTTTGCTGGTGGTTGGCCCAGGCGAGTTTAATGTCCTTACCTTTACTTGCCAACCCAATGTCCGTCATCCAACGTTATCCAACCTGTCTATCATCACGTGATTGTTATACGCACTTGGATTATTTATTAACTTCTTTCACTGGCAGGTCATGGAGCACCTGCCATCTTGGCGTCCTTATGGCTCGAAGACTCGTTGTCTCCCTTCTGGGAGCCTTACACGCGTGATCGTGTTGGATTGACAAGGCTCATCACAAAATTTAGTGCGCCTGGAGGTTTCCCAAGGTTCGTCAACATCCTGGTATTGGCTTGGCCTTCTTGTAATTTGTCTCACCATTTATACTAGCCATATCAATGCCGAAACTCCTGGGTCCATTCATGAAGGTGGTGAACTCGGTTATGCTCTCAGCGTTGCGTTCGGTGCTATCATGGATAATCCTCATCTTGTCGTTACCTGCATTGTCGGTGACGGCGAGGCCGAGACCGGTCCGACCGCTACTGCCTGGCATGGGTACAAATACATCGATCCCGCTGAATCTGGCGCAGTTCTCCCTATCGTGCATGTGAATGGGTTCAAGATCTCCGAACGTACAATTTACGGATGCATGGACGACAAAGAGCTTATAGCCCTGTTCAGGTCTGTGATGAACTGTGATGTGTTCTTCGAGTCTGACGCATCTATTTTAGCGGTTACGGTTATCAGGTCCGCATTGTTAGTGACTTGCAAACTATCGATCAAGATCTGGCTGCGTCTATGGAGTGGGCATTGGCTGAAATTTCTCGTATTCAAGGCGCGGCTCGCTCAGGGAACCCCATCGTAAAGCCACGCTGGCCTGTTTTGATTCTGCGCACCCCCAAGGGCTGGACCTGTCCCAGGACGATGCATGGCGAGTTTATCGAGGGTTCATTCCGCTCACACCAAGTGCCGCTGCCGCTGGCCAAGACGTCACATGAGGAGCTTCAAGCCCTCCAGGACTGGCTTCATAGCTATGGTCCTCATGAGCTTTTTGCTTCAAAGGGCGGCAGAGGGGCGGTGAAGGGTGCACCTAGTGACGAGTTGCTAAGCATCGTCCCTGACAAGAAGGATAAAAAGCTTGGGTGCAGGAAAGAAGCAAATACCGCCTTCCAGCCCATTAGAGTTCCAGAATGGACTCATCTTGGGGTTCAAAAGGGATCGCAGGAAAGTTGCATGAAGGTAGTCGGAACGCTGTTGAGGGATACGATCAAGGCGTATGTTTTCCAGTTACGTGTCTAGCTCTTATTCATCCTTCTCTAGGAATCCAAACACCTTCCGTATTTTCTCTCCTGACGAACTTGTGTCTAACAAGCTAGACGCTGTGTTTGATGTCACCGGACGCAATCTTCAGTGGGACGTTGCTTCCCGCGCTCAGGGCGGGCGTGTCATTGAAATCTTGTCTGAGCATACCTGCCAAGGCATGTTGCAAGGGTACACACTTACTGGCAGAACCGCGCTCTTCCCGAGCTATGAGGCTTTCCTTGGCATCGTACACACTATGATGGTGCAGTATAGCAAGTTCACGAAGATGGTCCGTTGATGTTCTAGAGGGCTAGTTAATACAGCTCATGCTCTCCCTCCCAGGCACACGAGACTGATTGGAGGCACGATGTTGGTTCCGTGAACTATCTGGAGACATCTACTTGGACACGTCAGGAGCATAATGGCTTCTCTCATCAGAACCCGTCTTTCATTGGTGCTGTACTCAATTTGAAGCCGGCGCTGGCACGCGTGTACCTACCACCTGATGCAAATTGCTTCTTGTCCACGGTGGCCCATTGCTTGAGGGCGAAGAACTATGTGAACTTGATGGTTGGTAGCAAGCAGCCCACGCCCGTTTGGCTGAGTCCTGAGGAGGCGAACATGGTGAGGTGATCCCTCCTAATTTTTGCTGACATTTTACTTAATTTCTGACAGCACTGCATTGCGGGCGCATCGATATGGAAGTTTGCGAGTGTCGACGATGGAGTGGACCCGGATGTGTGAGTGTTTCCCTTGTGGTAGTGCAGCTTGGACTGATTTGAGGTAACTAGCGTCCTTGTTGGCATCGGTGTCGAAGTGACATTCGAAGTTATAGCCGCTGCTGCACTTCTTCGTAAGATGGCTCCCGCTTTGCGAGTGCGCGTCATCAATGTTACCGATCTCATGATTCTCGGACCTCATGGCAGCCACCCACATGCCTTGAGCGACGATGATTTTGACACTCTTTTCACCAAGGACAAGAATATTATTATCAACTACCACGGCTACCCTATCGAAGTGAAAGGTCTGATCTTTGGCAGGCCTGGCGTGGACAGGATCACCATCGAGGGGTATCGTGAGGAGGGAACGACAACATCTCCATTTGATGTGCGTCACTCGCAGCAATCAGCTGTCTCCATCTTAACTTGGTTTCTGCAGATGATGCTTTGCAATCACATGTCTAGGTATCACGTTGCCGCAGCCGCCATTCGTGCTGGTGCACTTTTCAATACGAAGATTTCAACGGAGGCTCACGCGAAGGCAGCCTATATCATGCACATGGCCGCGAAAGACAAAGAGTATATCTTTGCTCACGGAACGGGTGGGGAACTTAGTGATTATCTTTCTTGTGCCCACACCTGACTGTGCACTTAGATCCTGATGATACATTTATCACTCCCAAATTTGACTGAAGAAAACGTTTGACATGACTGTGTATTATAGCTATGAGTCTAATGTGTATCACTACCTGTATTAATCAACCATGTGTGTGCGAACTGTCGCCGTGCTCTTTGAATGTTTGAATGTGCAAAAAGCGACAGGCCTGGGACTCGAACCCAGAATCTCTAGCGATCTCTAACCGGAAACTAGCGCGTTACCATTACGCCAACCCGCCATGCTTTCATTCTCGACCTTGACGTCCATGGCAGCGTGACTCTTAAATTACCACGCCACCTTTGCAGCTTCGTGAACAGTTGCGCTTAAACTGAATTGCTCCTTAGAATTGCTCCTTTGCAATCTTCTCAGTTCTAATTGTTTTGAGACGTCATGTCATTCTTTGGAGCCAGCACGGCTTCGACAGCACCAGCGCCGCCTGCGGAAAAGGATATTGAAGTTTCGGAGCCGCCGACCGACTCCATCTCCTCCCTAGCTTTCTCTCCTGCCGCAGACTATCTAGCTGTAGGGAGCTGGGACAATAATGTAAGTTGTGTCAGACGGTATCTGGCCTATGTTTGACGCGTAATCTATACATCGATAGGTGCGTTTGTATGAAGTTGGCGCTGGAGGGCAGACTCAAGGCAAGGCAATGTTTGGCCACCAAGGACCTGTGTTGAGCGTATGCTGGAACAAGGTGCGCTTGTCCTTCCTTTGATATCCACCTGATATGGCTGAATCGCCTGCTCTTCGGCCTCTAGGAGGGTAATAAAGTTATTTCGGGGGGTGCGGACAATGCCGCACGCATGTTTGATATCACGAATGGGCAGTCACAGCAAGTGGCACAGCACGATGCCCCTGTGAAGGTCGTGAAGTGGATCGAGACCCCACAGGGCGGCATTCTGGCCACTGGCAGTTGGGATAAGACCGTAAAAGTAAGCCGGCTGCAGTCCTCGTACCACGTACATGTGACTCATAACTCGCGTTACATTCACTACCATAGTACTGGGATATGCGCTCGCCAACTCCTGTTGCTACCGTTCATATTCCTGAGCGCTGCTACAGCATGGATGTCCAATATCCGCTCATGGTAGTTGCCACGGCAGAGCGCCATATCCAGATTTTCAATCTCACAAACCCCAACACAGTATACAAAGTATGTCCACGAGGTTCACTTGATGTCCATACATGACTTGCATTTTTTTTTTTCATTTAGACCATCACTTCTCCGCTGAAATGGCAAACACGTGTCGTTTCATGCTTCACCAACTCCGCCAGCAGCGGGTTTGCTGTGGGTAGTGTGGAAGGCCGCGTCGCCATCCAGTACGTGATTTTGTCAGATGATTGGCTTTCGGGTGTTCATTATTTCACAGATATGTCGAAGAAAAAGACAGCTCGTATGGGTATTTCACGATTTCGCTCAAACTTTCATTTATGCGTTATACAGGAACAACTTTTCATTCAAGTGCCATCGAAAAGACCAGACGCCGAACGCCAAGGACCAATCTCTCGTGTACGCCGTCAATGACATTTCATTCCATCCTGTACACGGGACCTTCTCTACTTGTGGTAAGCCTTGAGATCCATGTGTGGCTGGCTTCCAATAGTCTAATTTGGACGATCTAGGCTCTGATGGGACTATCCACTTCTGGGATAAAGACGCCCGTACACGACTAAAGAGTATCTCTACTCTGATTGCCGGCCTTTTGAATTATACTGATCATACCTTTCCTAGCTTTTGAAGCAGCCCCTGGGCCGATCAGTGCTACTGGGTTCAATCGCAACGGCACGATCTTTGCATATGCTGTCTCGTATGACTGGTCCAAGGGTCACAGCGGCATGACGCCAGGACACCCCAACAAACTCATGTTACATGCTTGCAAAGACGATGAGGTCAAGAGGCGACCAAAGAAGTAGTGGAGGCGTCGGGGCAGTTCTTGAGTTGATGTTTGAGTAGTACGCTATTCTACATCCATATGTCGATGTGTCGATGTGTTGCATTAATAGCACAGCAGTTGTTTCTCCGATTAGCCTTGTTAGGCCCTAGGAATGATGGAACCTAGTAGCTGGCGCCTTCTTAGTGTATGAGATAGGGATGAAATGTTCCTCACTCACCAAAATGCGCACCGTTGTCAATGTCTCTACATTGCCCCCCACCGGCCTGGTGTTCGCTTGAGACCGTAGTCACTGACATGCTTACTCACTTGCAAGCGTGGAGTTGAAAGCGGACGCTGACGGATGTCTTCAAGATAGAAGAAACAGACTTGGCCTGTGGACAATTGGAAGCGCAGTCTGTGTGGTGGACTGAAGTCGAGGATCAGGCAATCCCAAACGAACAACCCGACACAACGTTTCATTAATAGCCCAAGTGGTTTCAACGAAAAAAGCAAGTATGTAACGCAAAAAATATACGACACGCATTAACTTCAGCGAGTAGATGATCCATATGTAGCGGGCAAGGGTGCATGACAGTCTATAATTGGATGATAAAACATGTTCACCACGATCATCATCGTCTTTATAATTGTTTCTTGATCTCCAGCATGGGATCGAGGGACGGCTCGGGTTGGCGGTACGAGCCAGCGACACGATCTGCCCACGTGAAGTACTGAGTGTGGGGGAAAGAGAGACTTTAGGGGATAGCCACAAGAAAGTATAAACGGTAAAGCGTACCTGACCATAATTCACTGTAAAGTAAAGATGATGGAGTGTGTGATGGGCGGGTCCGTTTATCACCTTTTCAAGGGCGTGTCCCGTAACCATATCGGAATCATGAATCTGGGACCGTTGACGTCAGAACAGTCCATATGGGTAATGCAAGGCACGCACCAGAATGGTCCAAAAATTGACGAAAACGAAGAGACCGAGATATAGCAATCGGTGAAGAGGGATTATGAATATGAAGAGGTGATATGGGACAGATTGAAGGTAGCCATCCATAGGGTGGAAAGCATGAGAGGCAAAGGGGGTCGGTACTACAAAAATATTTGAGCACAAGAAGACGGTACATAGAGGAGAGCAACATACTTATCCATTTGTGGTGAGGCTTATGAATAATTTTATATATACTTGGGTGATGCAATAGTCGGTGCACCCAGTAAATCCCGTAGTCGGTGAAAAACAAGAAGCTACCAAAAAATGTTGAATAGATGTCAGGGTTGAGACAGAAAGTACTGACAGTGGTACTGATAGGACAAAGTAGGCCCAACCATAGTCTTCTACATTATCGTAGAGTTTGGAGTAACCCATTACCTCTGCTTGGAACCAGGGCAGGGTGAGAAGGATCATCGTGGGGAATGCTCGTAGACTGCTTTGAATCTCCTGTTTGACCTGGTTCTCAAGGAAGCGTGGATGGCGCATCATCTCATGGTTGAAAATGAATTTGTATGAGAGCCACGCGAACAAGAAATAGAGGCAGTGAATGCCCACGAGGGTGATTACGCCGAGAGAAATAATTTGTCTAGGGATGTAATCACGAGGCCAGGCAGATTGTGAAAAATACGTGATTGACGTGAAGTTCGCAGAAGTGGGGAGGGAAGCATATGAGGGGTGACCTAGGTGGTCGTTGAGGGGTAGCAGACGCGCCCATACTTTGTCGAGGAGATAGTCGTCTGCGAGGTGCAGGACAAGATCCATAGTGTCTAAAAATTAGCTTGAAAGTCACTTGACCTAACCAGCAGGTACCGAGAGCAAACGAACAACGTTTCGGTCAACTCTTTTATATGCGACATTTCCATCGAACCACTTTTTTGACCCACTGACCGACGGCATGACAAAGCATCCCAACATGGCTAATTTTAATTTAACGTGATTTAAACTCAGCGGCAACCAAAACATGAAGTTTAATCGTCCGAGTCGTGTGGGACATAATTTCAAGACGTTGCAGTATCAAGCAAGGGCGCTTAGCGCAGTGGTAGCGCGTATGCTTTGCACCAAGCATCCAATTTGTATAAGGTCCAGGGTTCAATCCCCTGAGCGTCCATCTTTTTTTTCTTTTGATCTTGATTATTACCGGCATCAGACAGCAACATCATATGATCATTTCTTCGAGTTCCATGCATCCGAGTGGTACGACTTCGAGACCGAATGGGATGATCATGCCAGCTCATCATAACTGTGGGATCCACCAGTGTGGAAGTGGTTTTATTGGGTAGCGGAAGTGCGGCGAGTGGGTGGTCTCATCTAACTATGACACGTTTAGTGACAACGGGCTCACACCGTCTTCAAGGATAAGATTTCAAGAGCCTGCCAAAAAAAAACCACACGGAAGCCCGCAAATGTACATGCGGTCCGCCGATGCTGGCTGTGTCTCTGAATACAAACTCACGCAGCAATCCAACACTGGAGTTGGTGCGGCCGCGTCCACGAGGAACCACCAAGGGTCGGTGAACTTCCACATGTATCATGTTCTTCTCGCGAGGCGCCATGGAATGTTGTGATAATTCCCTCATTGGCAGCGCGCCGTAGTGGCAATTCGTTCTTGTCGTCCACCCTAACTGCACAATCATCATGTGCTCAAGATTCATACCAGTTGGGCGTTGACAGGCATTGACATGGACAGGCGTTGACATGGACAGGCATTGACCGTGAGTGTTTCAGCCGAGTATCGCGTCTGGGTCATGTATTGCAACTAGGTCATGTATTGCATCTGGGTCATGTATCTTCATCGCCCTGTTGCATGTCCCCATTCAATACCTCACTGCATTATCACGATCACAATGATAGCATGAAATAATGATTCTAGGCTGAGACAGATGAGCATGGCGTCCTCAGTGCGCCTAGACAATGTGGCAGACACGTGTTGAACTGCAGGCTCCGTTGGTCCACGCCAACGGTGCGTTTACGATCTACAAAACCAGTATAGCACACGAAACCCAGACTCAGCACCAACTTCGACGACAGCATGGGTGGATGTCTCAGTTACTTTGGTTCCTCCAGACGCAGGAAGCACCAGGACCCCGAGTTAGGCCAGGTTGATGCTGAGCCGCAAAGACTACTAGGTTCAGAGACAGAACTACGCCCAGAGCCGGAGCTCAAGACTATTTACATAGCGTGCGTAACCATCATTGAGATTTGAGCGGTGATTAACCCACCTCACAGCGTAATGGGTGCCACCGGTAGTGGCAAGACAACGGTCTGACATTTCCCTGTGCTCCAGTCGTCGATGCTGATAAAGATTTGAATAGTTCATCAACACTGCGTCTGGCTCGCAATTGAGAGTTGGCATGGGGCTTGAGAGTTGTACAAACGAAGTACAGATGGCGCAAGCATTCTTGCTGGACAGAATTCGTGTCATTCTCATCGATACACCTGGCTTCGATGACACGACGAAGAGCGATACAGACGTGCTGAAGATGATTGCTGCTTACCTGCAGACTATGTTCGTACCCGTCATTGAGATTATGGGTAGCCTAGTGCACTAACAGATTGACCTCTAGGCATAAGCAAGATAAACTTCTGTCTGGTGTCATCTACATGCACCGAATCTCAGACATCAGAGTCGGGGGTACATCGAGACGTGATTTCACCATGTTTCAAGAATTGTGCGGTAAAGAGGCGTACAAGAATGTCCTCATGGTTACGAACATGTGGGGCGACATAACCGAGGACGCCCTGGCGCGGGAACAAGAACTGCGCGAAAAGGACATATTCTTCAAACCAATCCTCGAGAACGGCGCTCGTCTCCTACGCCACATGAATGATCAAGAAAGTGCGCACAAGATCATTCAGAAGCTGACTGGCATAGACCCCGTAGTCTTACGCATCCAAAGCGAACTCGCAGCAATGAATGACATCACTCAGACGGGTGCCTTTGCGCAGCTGAACCGCGAACTGATGGAGCAAGCAGAGAGGAACCGTCAAGAACTGGAGAAGCTGCGAGTAGAATTGGAGGAAGCCGCTCAGGCGCAAGATGAGGAGACGCGAATGGAGCTCCAGGAGGAGTCGGAGAAGATGGAAGCGGAACTTTTACGCGTGCAAAACGAGGCCGCGATGTTGGCATCCGAATATCAAGCAGAACTTCGGAGAATAGAAGAGCAACTCCACGCGCGTGCTGGGTGACTGGCGCAATTTAGTTTGTCTTGGCGATCGTTTGGCTGACAATACGGATAATCCTGACCCCTTGCCCGTAGCATAGTATTGGTTAGACTACAGTTATGTTAGACAAGATACCCATATACATTGGTGTGTAACCGACAAAACCCTGGCCAGCATCAGAAGTTGTGATAGTTGTTTCAAACAATTGATAATGTCAAAGGGCAGTCGGCATCACGGAGACGTCACTCAAGAATGGACTGACTTTGCGCTCAGCGAGGACGAAGCGAGGCTGCCTCCAGGTCAGATCAACACGCTGAGATTCACTCAGTGGTGATCTCACCCAAGTAAAGCTCCAAGCAACGAGGTAGGGCTCAACATTTCGCTAGGCACGTTAGGGGCTGCGCCTCGTGAAGATCGTGCCGCCGCAAGAAGTGGGTGAGCGATAATCCAGTAGGCGTATTTAAACCCCCGCGTTCCACACATCAGCCAAAGTGTCTGCACAACGCATTGCCTGTCTCAGTATACAACTGTACCTCCTCTTGCATAGATCGACATCTGCTAATTACTGAGTCACAATGGCGAATCCAAACAGGGAAATCCGGATTGCGTACGGACTCCCAGTTGTCTTCGGGTTAATTTATTGACACTCTTTTTAGCGTCATGGGCGCAACGGGTAGTGGTAAATCCACGGTATGTGCAGTCTCCTGGCTCCAAACCTTGTGTTGCTTACTCTCGTCCGACACAGTTTATCAACAAGGCTAGCGGGTCGAACCTCCCTGTTGGTCGCGGCCTCGAGAGTTGCACCAGCGAAGTTCGAACTTCACGGCCGTTTGTCGTCAGCGGGCGTGTTGTGACCCTGATTGATACGCCCGGGTTTGATGATACGAGCCGAAGTGATACGGACATTTTGACCATGATCGCCGCATATCTCACCAAGACGTACGTGATTCCATTGAATATAATTCCTCAGGCTAAGCATTTCTTCAGCTACGAGCATGGCGCCAGGCTCTCTGGCGTCATCTACATGCACCGCATCTCTGACTTCAGGATGGGTGGCACGTCCAAGCGCAACTTCAAGATCTTCCGCGAGCTTTGCGGAGAAACCTCGCTCAAAAACGTTATCATCGTGACCAACATGTGGTCAGAAGTGAGACGTGAGATTGGCGAGGCCAGAGAGGCCGAGCTCGCGGGCAAGGACAAATTCTTCAAGCCTGTGCTTGAGAAGGGCGCTCGGATGCTCCGTCACGATGGCACCCTCGAGTCTGCACATACCACCCTCCGTTATCTCATCAACAGCCAAGCCGCTACGCTCCGCATTCAGCAGGAAATAGTCAACGAGCACAAGCCCATCGAGAAGACCGCTGCGGGCTCTGAGCTGAGGCGCGCTCTCGACGAGCAAGCGGATCACCACAAAGAGGAGATCCATAATCTTCGAGCAGAGATGGAAGCCGCTATGCGCGCCAAAGACGAGGAGACGAGGGGCGAACTTCAGGAAGAGCTTGAGAAAAAGCAGCAGGAATGCACACGCATCGAGGAAAGCTCTCAGCGCATGGCAGCCGAGTTCGCAGCCGAGCGCGCACGCCTTGAGGCCCTAATTCTGCGGATGGAAGAAGAGCAGCAGAAGCAGCTCCAGACGCTGGAGGGCCTTCAAGGCGAGGTAGCCAGAGTCCTGACTGAGAAAGAGCAGCAGGAAGCTCTGCACGTTCAAAAGCAGAGCGAGGTTCTTGCTGCCAAGCAGGTAGAGGACGAGCGGCGCGCACGCGAGTTAGAAGAAGAACGCAAGGCAAGAGCGCTGGCGGACGAAAGTCACCAGAAGCATCTCCAAAGTCTTCGGGATGATATGGAGAAGACACGCATTGCGAAGGAGATCGCCGATATTGTTCACGCCGAAGAAGTCAAGCGGGAGCGAGGGAGGCTCGCGGCGTTAGAGGCTGAGCACCAGCAACAGAGCTCCGCCATGGAGGCCGCGGAAAGGCAACGTGCTCGGGAGGAAGCGGAACGACTACGCCTGCAAGAAGAATTTGTGCGGAGAGAGAAAGAATTAGAGGAAGTCAAGGCCTCCCATGCACAAAAAGAGGCCGAGAGTACCGCAGCGAAGCAGGCTGAGGAAAGCGCTCGAATCCGTCTCCTTGAACAGCAGGAGCTAGCACGACAACGCGAAGAAGAGCTGGCTCGAGTGCAACGGGAGATGGAAGAGGCGCGCGCCACCCGAGAGCGCGAGACTGTGTTGGCGAGGCAAGCTGAAGAAGACATACGCGCACGACTGCTCGTAGAGCAACATGAAGCCAAACTACGCGAGGAAGAAGCTCACAGAAAACGCCTTGAAGATGAGCTCCTGCGTGCTCGGCGAGAGATGGAAGAGGCTGCAAAAGCCGAAGAGACACGCAAGCAGGAGGAGGCAGCAGCCGCCAAGAAAGCCGAAGAAGAAACCCAGTTGCGTCTCGTGGAGCAACAAAAGTTGGTCAAGCAGCGCGAGGAGGAACAGCGGAAGACAACGGAGGAAGTCGCACGAGCACGCAAAGAACTTGAGGAGGCGCAGGCAAGGGTAGAACGCGAAGCCGCTGCTGCTAAGGAGGTGCAAGAATTAGAGCACGCGAGACTCCTTGAAGAACAGAAGAAACGGGAAGAGGAGAACCAAAGGCGAATGCAGGAAGAACTCGCTCGGCTGAGACAGCTAGTTACTCAATCGGAAGAGCAGAGCGCAAATCTAGCAGAAAAAGTGCGTCAGGGTGAAGCAGCGGAAAGGAAGAAGAACCAACAGCTCGAGGAAGAACTGACGAAGGCGCGCGAGCGGGCTCGGGCAGCGAAGATAGACTACGAACGAAGATTGTCTGACGTTGAGGAACAAAGGTCACTCGAACGTGTCTTACCCCAGGCAGGTGTTCTAATGCCCACTTTGCCATTCGTGGTATGGAAGGCGGCCATGACGTGGTGGGGAACGACGAAGATGACGAGGAAGTGAATCTCGATTATGTAGCCCTGAGCTCTGCGATTGAACAATGCTGGTCCTTAACCTATTAAACTGACATGCATCATGTACGACACAGTACTAGTTTGTTTCCTTACCTTGTCCGAGTCACAGTATATATTTACCCGTACTATCCTGGAATGTTTAGTGTCTGGCCACGACGATGAGCTGCAGATGACTCGGACAAGTGATGATATGCTACTGTTGACTTGTCAGGGTAAACGACCATCTTCCTTCAAGTTCTATTGGTCCACCTAGGTTCCCTGAAAATCAGTTCTCGACGCCGCCTCGTAGTCCGCGGGTGGTCAGTTGCCAAGTGTGTGACCTGCTTTAGGGCTTTCGCTGAGAGTCGAGGCTTCGACCTCGATCCGCCGGTAGCAGGGCGGCCCCTAAGTGCAGACATCGTAAAGCGGCTCATGATCGTCCTGTCGCATGGGGAGAACGTTCAGCCTTGCAGTTCCACTAAATTCCGCTTTGAAAAACAAGTCCCATCAATTGTATATTACATACAGTTTTGAACCAACGACCCTGCAAGTTCCTAAACCCAGAATTCTTTTGTGAAAGAACACTCTCTTGCCATCTCCAGCTGCTCGTCAGTATGGCAAACCAGCATCCTCATCCCCCCGTTACCCTTCCCGATATCCACAATGATGCCTCCGTCATCATTCACTTGACTGTTCTTCGTCTCGTCGATCGCCGTAAACCCAAGGCACGCAACAGCTTCTCCAACGGCGCGTCTCAACTCAACACTTCGTTCTCCCACGCCTCCCGCAAAAACCAGCGCATCAACATCTCCGTGGAGAGCCAGATGGTATGCCCCGGCAAAATGAAGTATGCGATCTAACATGATGCGGAATGCAAGCGTATTCGGGTCTGCGATGCGAGACATGGGATCAGAAAGTGTACTCATATCTGCCTTCTCCGTGATCTCTTTAAAGTCGTTTGTGCCGGTGAGTGCCTTCCAGCCTGACTTAAAGTTAAGGACGTCCTCAGCCTGTCAACAATGAGCGCTTGAGCTTCCATCTTGCAAAGAAAGGAAATAATTGAACTTCTGTCACCTTAACTTCCTTTGAAAGGTCGTGGCTCACACGCGCTGGAAAATGACTGGTGTAGTGGAAAATTAGGCTCGCGTCTATATCACCAGCACGCGTAGCTCCAGGTAGCCCACTGAGCGGGGTCAACCCCATACTCGTGTCGATGGACTGGCCATTGCGGATGGCGCACATGGAAGCCCCCGAACCGATGTGAAGAGCGATGATGTTGAGAGTAACCGGAGCCTGAGGAGGTCAGAATGCGATCAAACAACAAGATACTAAATACCTTGTTAAGCTGCGCAGCTACTGCCCGCAAGATGAACGCATCTAGGAAGATATAGCTTCAGCGACATTTCAGCGAGGACAGATAAGTGCATACAGCTTAAACCATGGAAACCGTATTTCTTCAATCCCCTCTCTTGCGCTACTTGCTGATTGATCGCATAGGTAGCTACATGAATCGGGAGATCTTTATGAAACGCACTGTCAAAAAACGCGATGGATTTCGCGTGCGGAAGGGCCCCGATGGCCGAGCGAATGACGGAAAGAGCGGATCCATTGTGCCTGCAGGCCTCGTAACGCAGCGCTGAATACAAGTCAGGAAAAACGTACAAAGGAGCAAGGTTGGACAATCTTGCAATGTGGTGATAGGATTCTTCAGATATTATTATAGGGCTTGTGTAGTCACCACCGTGCACTACACGATGTGCAACGTGCTTAATGTCAGTTGGGTCAACGCTCGCTTCTTCCTTGAGGCAGTCCAGGAAGTGCGCAAATGCCGACGCATGGTCATTGATTGAGTCGACTTCTTCGTTCAATGTCCTGTGTTGAAGTGCGACAGGACTGAACTTAAACTTGGCTGGAGGGGCAAATATGGATGATGTGGACGAGGATAGGAGTAAAACTGGATTCGCGGCATTATCAGCAGAACGGCGGAAGAGCGAAGTCTTAAGTGAAGATGAGCCAGCATTGACAGCAAGCACAAGCGACATGGTAGTACGAGCCGCGACGCACGAGGCAACTGATTGTAAGTAACTCTAGTAGCTGCAGTCACGGTGCTAACGTTCAGGAGCTGACAAAAATGCACGTGACCGCGTTTCTGGTCAACCCCAAGTCAACCACGCGCATGTCGCACGAACTTGAACAACTCAAACCGTCGCATGTCCCTCGCCATCCACACATCTGACCGATAGATCCCCCAAATGCTGCGTGTGTTTCTTATTTTATCATTCAGTTTCCTCTGCTAATTTTTATTCAACCCCTAATGCAACTCGTCCCCGCGTACGGTCTGAATGACCATTGCTATCTGCTTCTACTTCCCACCTACAGCTTGAACTGCCCACACTTAAAATTGTGTTTGATGACGGCGTCACGCCCTCCAACGCATCAAAATTTTCATCTGAGCAAAATGTATCAAGTGTGCCTTTCCGCAGCCTTCCCTATTCACACCCACTCCACTCGTGATCTTCATCCTAGCGTGCCCAAGCTCGCACGTTCCTCGAGAATATTTACCATCTTGCTAATGAGCCTTATCTTTTGGCTAGCTTGGTTGTGGAATCCCTGCATCTCTAAAACTCAAACACCGTCCGCGGCCCGCAGCAGAATCCCATGCCATCGCCGTCGCCAATTCTGACGCCAGACAGGACGGCGCAGCCCGTCGCCCGGTTTGTCTCCAGCTTTCGGCATCTTTCGATGGGATCGTCATGGTATGGTGATACTACGACTCAACATGTAGATTTACGTTCCTCGTAGATTCAGTGGACCAATTCCACTTCACTACTCTGGTCCGGACATATTTTCAAGTTATACCTACTATCAATCAAACATTTCTAAGCACTGTTCTCTCTTGCGCCCCCGAATTAATTTCGGTTGATTTTCGGGAGGGCCTGTGCATTGCCCGAGGATCCGGCGTCCGCGACTTGCAACATTATTCGGACAGAGATACTAGAGAACTACTCTTGAGAAAGTCATTTCTTCGGATGGATTCTCTCCCCTCTACTACCGTTCGCCATGGACCTAAGTTGCGCTCTTTTTGCCAAATTGCGAATAACTCTGACGACACAACAAATTTTCATACCGGACCTTACGCGTGCGGTTCTAAAAGGTCATGGCTCCAAGCTCTCATTGGAATAACAATTTTAAGCACCGGCCGTTGGGATCCTGCCAATAGGGCATTTGCGATCTGACGGGCCGAGTTCAGCATAGTACGTTACTCCGTTATGCCACAATATAGAACTTATCCAGCGATGCCTCGGCTTTTTGGAGGGTTCGAATCTACAAGAGCGCTGTGAATGCTTGCATGTATCAACCGCTGAGCCGTCAAGTGATGATCAGAACTCCTTGAGGCTCAATTAAATGTTGAAGTCAAGTATTTGTCTGTTTTACATACTTGGTATCAAGTCCTTACGTTCGGGTTTAAAATTGGTCCCCAACGCTCGTCCGAGGCTCCGCAGCGACTACTGTCAACTTCTGGCCGCTCAAGCATCATCATCCCTCAAGGAGATGCCCTGGAATACCCCGGGAGCTCGGCCGGTGTTCTAACAGTTTAGGGCCTTTGACTCGCAATTCACTGAGAAACCTATATCCTTTTGCAGCCTTGCGTGCACCTGATTTCCCTTCCGTTACTTCTCCGAGGAATAATATCCTTATACACTTCTCCCGGTGCCGTGAAACCAGATTTGCTTCTCCGATCTCACTCCCCTGGTCAAGTCGCTGTGAGTCCAAATAAATTTCTAATCCACCGCAGCGCGGGACTGATCGATATCTTTTTGCGGCTTGCCAAGCGATCATACAAAATTAGCTGCATGAAACGATAGTCTTTATTCGTGAAGTCGTCAACCTGTGACCGATCAAATGCGAGCAGGACTGAATGAAACACATCTAACTCTTTTCTGCTCCAGTGTGATGCCCGACAATATTGTCTTATTAGCCATTGGTGGATATCTCGAAGCTCCCGTGTGTTTTCCCTTGTTTTTATTTTGATGGATGATCTACTGATTTGTGAGGGATTCTGAGATGCGGAGATAGAATTGATTTGTCTCGGTGCTTCCTCATCCGGTGCTATGACTTGTATATTGGGACACTTGGATGCGACCGGTGGGCCTGACAAGTCTGATCCATGATGCCAGATGACGCCCTGAACATCCTTCCGACAGATTCCCGATGAAATTTTTAAGATGACCATGATCGGCTCCCAAACCAATACAATACAACCATAACGACACAACAACAACAACATAGGTACATCCGTGATAACGAGATTAGATGGATGTGTGATCAATAACTAAGCGCTGTAAGATAACCATCGCGTCTGTGCAACTCTCAGGCATTCAAGCAGTTAGATTCCGTGGAGATAAGACAACATGCAGGCTCCCTTTCGTGGCAACAAAATAGTCCTTCAAGTCGCGTTCCCAGGACTCTGGATCGTATCCCTCTGCAAAGCTGAAGTTCAGTCGGTGCATCATCGCACAAACTACCGTTCGCATTTCTTGACATGCGAGCTGCTTGCCAATGCAGTGTGCGGGACCGAAGGAGAACGGGACAAAAGCCTTGGTTTCATGAATGACTGAGAATTTATCGAGGCTCTTTGAATCAAATGATGGGAGCGCCGCTCGCTCTTCAGGTGTGAGCCACCGCTCCGGCCAGAAGGTGTCAGGTGAGGGGGAGAAGTTGCGAGGATCGCGATGAAGGGAATACGTATGAACGAATGCGCTGGTGCCTTCGGGCAAGAAGCTACGTTGAGCGTATGTGAGTTAGATATGCAAGAGTTGGTATATAAATGATGGGCTTACTAAGGGCCGACAAACTTGCCGTCGCTGCCTCTCGGTACCCCACGCTGACTTCCACTGAGAACCGGTGGGAAGAGCCGCAGAGTTTCGTTACTGAAACCCAGTGTCAGCTGTCAGTATCATAAAAAAAGAATTGAGCACGTGCATTACGGCATTGAGGTAGCTCATACGAGGGTGATGAACCGTAGAGAGTAGATCTTCACCAGGAGGGAAAAAGTTGTCGACTTCTGCTTGGAGCCGGTAGTACGTTTGGGGATTCTTCAGAAGCGACAAGAACAGAGAGCTTAAGGTGGTCGCTGTGGTATCAGACCCGGCTACTATAGCAAGGACTCCGTCAGACGCCACTTCCGCAAAAGTTGGAGGGGAAGTGTGACGCTCAAGACCCGCCTCATCAATCTGAGGACTGTCAGAAAGGCTGACAATAACAAAAATATCTGAAATAATTACCAGATAGTGAAAGAGGTCTTTTCGCAGAGAGCCTTGCGTACGCCTGAGCATAGCACGTTCTTGACAAAACGTTCTGAATTTCTTGAGCTCCCCGATTCCTGGCAACTTGACGTAGTACTTTCCGAGCCAAGGCACGTGAGACAGAATCAAGGCAGTTCTATAAAGGAAAATATATTTTAGTCTTTCCTTATGGTAATATTGTCCTTCCCTGTACTCACGGAAGTCCATTTTCAAGCAGATGCCAAGTGTTGTCCTTATCACCGTCACGCAACATCTCGGAACCTCCGCCAAATCTTGGGAAATCGTTCAGTTCGATTAGAAACATCCAAACACCATGCGCACTCACGCCATATCGCTCATGAAGTCAAACCTATGTCCTTTAAGTCAGGAACAAAAAAAGTAGAGAAGTGGGGAGGCGCACGTGAAATGACTTATAAGCTCAGAAAGGTTGACGGGCTTTGTCTGCTGCTCGAGGATAGTTACGAATTGTTGGACTCGCTTTCCAAGAATCTCTTCATAACCTTTCAGTGCGGCAACACTGAAAGCCCTATGCCAAGGCCTTCTCCGTCGCGCGTGCTCTACGGGATCCCTCACCGAAATGACTGTTCTGGTAGCTGATTGCTCAGCCATGCGTCCATCCCAGTCTGTGTGTGTCTAAATTAGGTCCGGGCGCCACATATCAGAGCACAACAAATCACTGACGAGGTCCTTTGGGCAACCCATTGTTACCCATCAACGGGACCACAGCATTGACGTCTCGTATCGATAGCTCGTTAGGACCTAGTTCAAGAAACAATGTCGTCAGATACAAACAATAATTATCGAGTTAACAGGTTATGCACCGATTCTGACAACATCGCCATACGTCTGGTGGAGTCTTGAGTAATATAGGTGCTGCTTTCCATCCCTAGAGGCCCATGCCATCCAGAACTTGGAGATGCGGCAAGGGATGGGGCCAGGGTATCTTGCAAGTGGATGCCAGGGGGATAGGCGGTACACGATCACAGAAACGAGAACAGTAGAGTAATACAATGGGTACACGCAACAGATTGCGCGCGTAAACGTTGATGCGCTCGGCAAAAACAAGATCGAAAGAATAGCTGGAACTACGACGAGCAGGCCCAGATGAGAGAGTGGAGTGGTGGGCTCATAACGTTTGAATACAAAATGACAGAGCTATCGACAATTCAGGGTCAGAACGCAATATCATAATGCACGGGGTATATTCGCCACTCACCAAGCCGGCCGCCACCACAAGGAGAAAGCCACCTTGCAGTGATAGCGAAGACATGTTTGCGTCGATCAAGTATGTGGGCATTGGGACACATTGCAAGCCGATACGAACCTGTATTTAAGAGGCTGGCGAAATTTCGGAAATCGGAATCAAAAGAAGAATTCGACATAATCTAGTAGGACATATTGGCCAAGGACTAGATGAAGATTTTAACTTGCAGAGATCAACATCTAAACAGAGATGCGGCATGACGGATGGAAATAGATAACACCATCCGCAAGTCAATATGGGCAACATTTGTCCCCACAAGGTGCGGGTGGGAGTTCGTTACTTAGTGGAACAGAACAATCAAATGAATATGGAGTAAGCTAGCCTGTACGACAAGTGCAAATGGAACGTACGGGGCAAAACTCGGTTAGGTCCAACGGTATTAGGCAAGCAAAGCCGCGGTGACGGAAAACGACAAGTGCCGAGAAGTATGTACACTCACCTGAGTGATGTCCGTGGACTTAAGTTAATGTGCAGGGTTTCCAGGTCCTCGCGTGCCTGTATCACTTTCCTGCTAGGTTGGCTCTTCCGGGGGATCGGCATGAGCTGTGAGTTCATTTTTGTCTGAACTGATCACCTCTGCTGCTGTACAAAGCGAAAACCAATGTTGCAGCCTCCTGCCTGTGGTAGGTCATTCGCAAATACTATATTTCAACCGAGCGATGCCTTTTTAGGTCTGGTACGGAATATGCCGCAACTCGGCAATTTTATGTACAAATGATGTTTATCTTATAAGAGGCGGGGATGAAAGAGACGTATGTGGGTCGTTTGAACTTTGAACTAATGGGCGTCGTTGTTCAAGTTCAACCCAAAATAATATGATCTAACTTGGGCGGCCAAGGTCCGAACCTAGTATTGTTTCTGGATTCAATATCTCAAGAGCCTATCAGCCCGAGGTATAGGCCGCCGAGCAACCAAGGAGTCTAAGAGCCAAGAAATCAACTGACCGGGTGCCCGTCTTCTGCCATTAATCATCGCAGTCACTGGCAGGCAGTGACGTCATTCTTTCTACATAGAACGGTTGAATTGAGGGTGACACCACTCAGATCATGACGTGTAATAGCGTGCCAATATTGCGGATAACAATCTAAGATACACATTGAAAAGTGTTTCCTTCGCGGAAGATGCCCTGATGTACCGAAAGTAAGTACCGAACAGCACGAAATCGTGACCGCTTATGCAACACGGCGCCAGTGGCAGAGCTACTTTCACGTGAGTTGCATGGTAAGATTTTGTCTCGGCTCCGACGGTATGCCTCGATGTTTGAAAGCCTCGAACATGCTGGATGCGGGGGGACTTGGAGTGACCCTGTGTGGCCATGTATAGAATTGATCGGATACCATTTCGGCTTATGACGAGACAGAGTCGGAATGGGAAGCCTTGGTCGGAATGGGAAGCCTGACATATGAAACAAAAACCGCACCGCCCCAGATAGCCAAAATTGACTGGCATGGTTCTGTGCCCTGATCCCCCTAGATTAACGCAAGCTCCGGAGTGCCACTATTACAAACTAGCATCCCAGAAGTGCGACAGGGACGCAAGAACATAATGTCCAAGATTAAGAACAGACGCTCGATGGAACTTGGTAAGTCTTTCCGTACAGAAGAGGAAATTCCTACTAACTAAAATTGATGACAAGATGACTTCCTCGACCACCCTTACGGTTCATCATGTGGAATGCGGCGACAGGAATATATCAGCGTAACCATGATTGCTGGTTGAGGTCTATCTGATAAGTGATAATGGACTACACGAAGCGCTTACCAGGGGCGATGAACGGTCAATGAAAGGCCATGAAGGATGATCGCTCCATATCACATCATTCCATCGGAACAGATTTTATCCCGTTTCCTGGATCGTCACGACGTCGCCGCTTCATATTCATGTAGTGCCTTGGTCGTGGTGTATCCTAGACGGATCGTGGGCTTATCTACTTGGTTGGGGTGACAGAGGAATAATGCCGTGCAAAGCGCAGAGAAGAGCCTAGAGAAAATCAGATCCGGGATTGTTTTTAGCAAAAGGCGACCAAGAAATTTCCAACGGCGTCGGGATGTACCACAAAGCTCTCCGAGGAGCCATAGTCACGATACGCGGACAATTCTCGTAAGTGAGGGTCTATCGTGACAATCAAATGTTTCCTTTAGAGGGGAGTGTCAGGTATTTTAGAGGCTAGCCGCGATTCCGTTTTCAAAGGGGCAAATGCGGTCGCAACAACGCAATGGGGTGAACCCAATGTGACGCCGGGAAAAGTTTCATGTCACGATGAGGAAGTCTGAACGTTCGGGGCCGCGGAGAACCCTGGAAAAGATACACTGGATGTTAATATGATCTAGTAAATATTCAACAATCAAACATTTGTTAGTGGACCCACTCTGTTGTATGTCAAAGCCTATATTTAATGGAGGCTGCGATCTGTGCAACTGGATTCCCTTCGTGCGTGCCGATCATAATTCAACGAATCCAATTCATGAGGAATCACAGAGTAGGATTGTGGAACGTGACAAGTCTGTCCACCAGGACGGTGAACCCTAAAGCAGCGGATATAGAGAAGCGAAGATCGTTGCCCGTTAGGGAAAGGACAGGGCATAATGAGCTGGTCAGGTTCAAATCGGGCATGACCTGAATGGAAGAAGATCTCTGCTTCTCCGACAGCATATATGTTTCTCCAGTAAGCAAGAAAACAATTCCGTCAATCACACGTCTCGACCTGAAGATGTTGTAGAGTCGAACTACTCGATATGACCACGAAATACCCAGGGGAAATGAGCGGTGTCTTCGAAAGTGGTGCGCAGCCAGTATTTTTGGTGGCCGATCCAGAAGCCAGTTCAACGATACGGTATTCGCTCACCACATGACTGAGGCCGAGTAGGGCTATAATCTATTGACAGGATCAGTTCTAGTCTGTTTCCTCTTAATTAAGTATACGGCTTTACACGATGTTGTGCCAACTCTATTCCACGCCAACTTGCGTTGATGGTGCGGAGACTGGCGCACGTTGGAAGGCTAGGAAAAGACGAAATGAAGGGAAGATTTCAGCCAGTGGATTCCAGTACAATCGCCGCGATTGAACATATAGTCGTACCTTTGCGCTGCTGTCTGTCAGTAGCAGCGAATGGTCTTCGTTCATGTTCGCGACCTGTGAAAGACTATAACTGACATGCCGCGGAAGCAAAAGTCCAAGAGTGCTTTACGTCACAAGTCACCGATATTCTCACGAGCTTGTCTAATGACATTCGGTTCACGTACAGCCTTGAGGGGTCAGGTTACCACGTCTTGACGACCACCGTTCACCAGCTCACAATGTCCAACATTCTCCGTGTCTTTTCCCAGTATGCCCGCTCATTGTCACAGCCGTCTAAAACCCCTACTTTCGCACTCGGGCGTTCGTTTCACTCCCCCTTTGTGGTGCTCAACTCACCATTAACATCACCGCCGAGTTCGACTTCGAACGTGTCACCATTGTACGAGAAACAGCACGACCACTCTCCTGAACCCCAAATCTCATCAGCTGGCACGCGCACTTATGTGGTCTCAGAGCCTGACCCAGCCAATACCCCTTATGCCGTGCCATCAGGCGCATATCCCACTACAGCACCTTATGTCAATTTCAAACCCACAGACGCGCCCAACCCTGAGGGGAAACATAGCTCGAGTAGCTCGAGCCTTCCTCACCCTTATACAACTCGTGCTGTTCCCCAAAATGCAAATGGCATTGGCGAAAGTGCCTCAGTGAGATATGGAGAAGCACCTGGTGAGATGGGTCGCAGAGGGGGAAGCCACGGAGGGCTAGGCTTGATGGATGAATCTGGCACACACAAGGGCGCCGCAGAGCTTCCCGACAGAAATCCGTCCCCTGATTCGGATGTGGCCCTGCGTTGGTCCAAACTAGGTGCAGAGGATGCATGGAAAGAGCGGAAATAGATTGTGGGGTCGTGTGGAGGAATGTCACCATTGAGTCAGGCGATCGACTGTGAAACGTAAAACGGTATCCAACTGCATTGGCCTTAATAATTTTGAAGGCTGTACGATAGTGCTATGTAACCGCCTGGTTTTTGGATGTATACTATTTCTCTTGCGCTGACATCGGGCTATGGAATATGAATAGTTCTTTTGCTGTGGTTTCTTTGAAGATAATCAAAATTCGAGACTGTCTGGTATCTGGATCAGATTTCGAACGTGCTATAATATATTGAAAGCATTCTAGAACTTGAAGGGCTACTTGATCATAGCCCGGGATGGGCCCAGTCCAAACACCCGTGCGACCACGTTCTCGACGATATGAAAGCAGTTAATATTGATTACTGCCCCCCGCGGCCAAGTAGTGGGGCTAATGAATATCCTAAAGGGTCTGTAGATAATACACATGGAAGCAATAAACAGGAAAATATTGCGCCGCTACCCAAGACCAGCCACAGGATCAGGCGGAAACTTGATGAAAACTGTGACGGAATGAATATTCGAAACGATCGTGAGGGGTATGATGGCGGTGTGACATGGTCGACCTGCGGAAAGAGGAGAGCAACACGGAATCCCGAGGAGAAGCTAGCAAGATAAATAAGTATGTACGATAGCCATGATTGATAGATCGTGCGTGTTGTCGTCAGAGTATCTACTACCTATAAACGGCGAATTAGCCGGGAATCAGCAAAGCTTGTCGCAATAACTTGCCAATGAAGCCGAAGTACCGCGGATAGCGACCAGCGCTGCACCATCCAGTGGTGCTTACTATCGCCAGCAGCAAAACAGGCGGAAGCAGAAGCCCTTCCGCTTAGGGTGTCTGTCATCATCCACATCAGTGACACCATGCCTTTGGGTCTCAAATGCAGCCATTCCACGCATCTGCCCAGCATCACGGGTCAGGGTGCCTGCGGTTGTGTCCTCTCGCGAGTTAGTCGGGTTCTTGGCAGCATGGACCTGCGCGCCGTAGAGGAATGAGTCTGATGTGTCATTGCGCCCAACGAGATTATTGCCATTGGTCACATTCGCAACATGGGTACCAGTAACAGGAGAATGCCTGCCATAACCGTTACTGGCACGGTATCCCGAGGAAGCAGGCGCGGTGGCGTAAGGGTGAGGAGGCGCGAGTCCCGAGCTCTCCCGGGGTGTCTGACTCGCGCGTCTGCTGACGGGAGCGATGGGCTGTACACTGATATCAGCACGAGCGCCAGGATCTCGACTGCCGTGTCCTTCTCGTGTGCCTGGACGTCTAGTGCTATTTTTGATGTGAGCAGGAGTAGGCGCGAGGACGAGAGGAGTAGAAGGCGCTGAACCATCTGTAAGTTGCGCCCGCGGGCGACGGCTTGTCTCACGATGACGCGGAGTATGAGGTACGTTAGCAGTGGCGTGAGCCTGTGCTAGTAATGATGCGGGTGTCTGGAAACATTCAGTTACGATATGCTTCCACGATAGGAACAAATTGCATACATTACCGGCCTCCCAACCTTTGCCATTATTGATCAGCATCCAGTCAAAGATGCCATCATCCTGTTCGCCAGTATTTTTCAACATTTTGGTGAAGAGGTCTCGGAGGAAGTCGTAGTCGGGAGTTTCCTCAAAGCCGAGTTTGCGGACGTAGTTCATGTAGATCGCGAACTCCTCTGAATCAGTAAAGACCCAATCAGTAATCATAGTCTTCAGCGCATCGGCAAACGAAGCAAATAAACGCCACTGGAGGAACTAAACGAGTACTTACCGGGGAAACCTTCGCACAACTCCGCAATAGGCGTAGTCTGCTTCTTTTCACCGATCTTTTCATACTTCTGCTTGTTGGTTGCGGCCCTAAGGCCTTGCCAGGGAAGGCCGCCACGCAAGAAGTACATGAATACATGACCTAGCGATTCCAGGTCATCTCGGCGTGATTGCTCACGGCCAAGATGCGTGTTGATTGACATGTACCGGGCAGTGCCTGATAGGGACTTGCGCTCACGATAAGGAATGTGGACTTTCGTCTTGGGATCTCGGTAGTGCTTCGCCATGCCAAAATCTACCAATGATGGTTAGTGTGTTTGTTGCAACGCAATCAAGAGGCGGAGATCTCCGCAAATTCAGGGATACGTGGATACGATCGGGAGAATAGAAGGACGTAAAAGAGGAACAGGAACAACTTGGAAAAGACATACCGATGATGTGGATGGTGTTGGAGGTTTTCGTTCCAGGGACTCCGACGAGAAAGTTGTCAGGCTTGATATCACGGTAAATGAGAGACTTGTCGTGGACGGACTGAATGCGAGATATCTAAAAAAAGAAAATATAAACAACTGCAAGGGAACAACGGAATGAATCGAGGGAGGTGGGGATGGGGAGAAAATAACTGAACACAATGGCACTACCTGCCCAATGCATGGGTACAAACTTACCATCTGCTTCGCGGACATACATACAGTCTTAATGGTAAACTTCCGGCCACACATGTCGAAGAGGTCCTCTAAATTGGGGCCTAGAAGGTCAATTACCAGGACATTGTGGAGTCCCTCTTGCCCAAAGTGATGTACTTGGGGAACACCGACTAATAATGACATATTACGGTCGAGCGAGGGAAATAACTGGCACTAGCACATACCTGTACCATTCAGTGTTCTGTATGATCGAAATTCATCCCGTAATTGAGGAGCATCGGACTTTCGAGGTTCCTGGGTAATACGTCAACATCAAATCACAATCAAAAGAACCTCACGGCGAACGTACAAATTTGATGGCGACAGGTTGGCTGGTAAGAAGCTTTGTGCCTGTGAAGAGCTGTAGTGAGTCAAAGGAACAATGGCAAAGAACACCGGTAACAAAAATTTTGCTCAAAGCCTCAAGTAAATAATTTCCGCTCTGGCGCAATGCATGGAGCTAAGTTGATCTAGTTCCATTGGTACTAAGTAACCATGACCATGATGATCGCCCACCGGCGACCCATGGACCGAAAGCACCCTTCTGCATGACATCGGCTGGTCGTAAGACGGGCGCTTAGAAGGTCGAGTAACTCTGTTGATATCGCTCATGCGACTCACAAGCCCGAAAAGTTCTGGAAAAGCAGGAAGACTTCCTATGTACGACACACACCTTCGAATACAACACCGAATGAACCTTCGCCTATCTTCTTGCCAACCCGAAAGTGGTTTCCGACGATACCATTTGAAGTGGCACTTTGAGAGTGGTGCCCCGAAGATGAGGCTATAACGTGAGGGGTCGTCATTTGGATGAAAAGATAATAATTTTGAGGGACACCAGTCCGGAAACGCAGAGGGAAGGTAAAGGATGGACTGGTGTGCTTGGGACAAGGAGCGGTTGGAGAGAAAGCACACCAACTAGCGGACTTTGAATTGCCTTATTTGTATTCGGCCGACACGTTCCTCTCTTACAGCGCCGGTGCGCCTCGGTACGCGCGAGCATCGTCAACACGTTGCCTTACCACTTACACGATGCAAGCTCTGAGCTAACAAAGGCCAACAACAGTCCCACTGCAAAGTTCTTTTAAAGTATGCCGAGAAGCGCTAGCTCCATATGATACCCCATCAAAATCATCAGGTCTCGCATGTATCTATCAGTGCTATGCGTACTCACAAAAGCAAGGAAAGGTTCGCAGGGGCTATGCGCCAGTGGAAGCCTGTTCATGACAGCATTGTGCACAGCGATATCACGGTGTTTTCGACCATGATCCGTGGGTCATGAAACACGGTATATTTTCCCCTGCCAGTACCCTCACCTTAGGCACACTTTTAAAGGGCAGGACTTGACTCATCAGCTACTTCATGGACGGAATGTCACAGCAACTACATGGCATACCATTTCAGCAATGCGGGGAGCCTTGTGAGCATCGAAATCCATCAGCTTCTAGACGATGTACTATGAACATATCAGCTTCCGGGAGCCATTTCAGATACTCCATGTATCATAGTGTATGCATCACCTTCGCAGATCGAGCTCCACCTTCGATCCACGTGTCAGCCCCGTGTCCTCCTTCGAAAAATGCTCCCGCGAAGCATCCAGGACTCGTACACGTTCTTTAATCTACCCGGTCTATCCTCCCGGTTCCCTGCGTTTCCATCGGTCAATACACCTAGTCGTTCCAGGCAACTATCCCGCCACCCTTTTACAGACTTGTCGATTGAAATGGTCTTTTTATCAAAATCAAGGGCAACCCCGAGCGAATGGTATAGTAAGTAGTTGCAGATATCTCGGAATCTTTGATGAGCCCTGCCGTTGGTACATAGACGTTTTGCGGCATAGACCGTATTCGGTGACTTCTTATCCTTGATGTGGCACAACAGACCTGATGGCTGCCGATTTTGTAGACTTACCTAGACTTACCCGCAATTTTCAAAGCGCAATCAAGGGTATTTGTTTTTGCGGACACGTCCGAGATCTTATGGCACGTGTGAAGTACGATGCCCGAGCTGGTCATGCAGTATCATATGTGCTATCGCGCATTCAGGTTTTTCATGGTTGTGAAAGTGGGATGCAAATAGCGCTATCAGTGAATCTGGAAACTGTCAATCAACTGCAGAGCTGCCGAGTGATCGATTTATTTGTATGCCAAGCTAGCGTCACTCGCATTCTCCGAGGACTATAGCGTCTCGATTTGCTAGGCCACAAGAGCGAATGATCATATCACAACTGTGTCATAGTCTGATCGAAGACTCGGATACTTGCACTTGATCATTTATCTCTAACCATAACTAGGCGTATGTGAGTACACAACCAAGCCTGATAGAAGATGAGCTATATCTACGCGCTATCATATACCATCATCTGATGTGCCACAGCAACCAGTGGCCACACGCCGTCAGCCCTCGCGTCTTCTTCGTATGCCTCCTTTTGGCGCAACAAAAAGCTGTGTGTCACGGGCCGCTTCGAGGCGTGCCCATGATGGACGCCCCCGCAGGTAGCGAACATTCCAACGGGGCCACCAAGCCACATGATGTCGTAGTCGATGTCTGCTGCCAAACCAGTCAACGGCAAGAGCTGCAAAGGGGGTAAGGAAAGAAGGGTCGCGGTTATGTCGAGCCGGGTGCGTTTGATGGAGTCAGATTCTTAGGTACGAATGAGTAGGTGGGCTTGGTTGAAAGGTACGATGGATGTCCGGAACGAAAAAAAGACTTACGAGGTAACGGGGGTTGCAAGTGGGGTAACCCAGGAGAGAAGCACTTGACTTCTCGATATGAGAAGCACGCGTTGCTAGAATATGCAGAAGCAAGACTGGCACGATCCGAATCGAACATTTGGAAGTATCTTTGAAATCGGCCAGCGGCAATACGATAAGATTAAGCTAGTTCCGGTTGCAAATCCCAGGAGCATAAGTTGGAAACACACCTTTCGAGATATTCCATCGTCATTTTCGACATTTTTTCCTCTTCATCGGGTACTATCACGATCGTCGGAAGGTCTTTCAGAGGCCTGAATGGAACGGGAACATCCGCAAATGGAGGATCAGGCTCAGGTGGTGCCTGAGATTTAGAACCTCCCGCGGGTGAGGATGATACAGATGGCGATGCTACATTCCTCCGTGGCCGTGGTGGGATGGGGAGTTTCTGTGTGGATGGGGATACTATAACAACATCATCATCAGGATCAGTGACCGGAAGTGATGCAGCCGGCTGAGAGTGGGCTTCAGGTGAGTTGTGAAGAGAAGCATTGCGCTGGTGAGCATTTGCCTGATGTGCAAGTGTGATCGTAGCAGCAAGATCAAGTTCGGCTGGTTGCAAAGTGTCTGACCAAACTGGAACCGGACTCTTCCTATCACAGTACGTTCAACGTCAACCAGTTCACACCACATATGGAACTCACTCACCAATCTACTATTACGCCATCATCTCTACTAGGAATCAGAGTACAGTCCATCCAACGCAGTTCGACGTACCTGATGAGCAACTTCTCCGTTTGAAGTTTCAGAGCCTCAATTTCACTTTGACATTTCTTGGCCCATGTCCTTCGATGCTGCTTGTACCCAGGGTTCGGAGGCGAACAATTCAAGGGAAAGGGGGCAAAGCGCTTTGTCCCGGACATGACCAACTTCCGTTGTGGAGGTGGAGGGGTCGGACTTTGTTCGCGCTTCACCCTCGCGCCGTTGTAATGAACACTAGAAGACCTGCCCGCTGACATGGATTCATTATTATCATGACGGGGGCGCTTCAGTGTCCTGTGGGCTTCGGGTGGGGGCATCTTCGATGACACCCAGACTGGCGCACAATATTTTGGAAGTTTATTGTGAAAGCTCCTTGCCACCACTGCTTTGAATGTGGAGGGGCGGACTGGAACTGCGAAGGAAGTGAGTAAATACTAGGCGTCTGAGTATAGGATAGAGAGATCACGGACTTCACTCGGAAAACGCCGACCAAGGTGTCACTGCTTGCCGCCTTTGTGCCATTTCTCCCTGACCCTTGCGATGCTGGTTGCACCAACAATTAAACCTACTAGATGGTGATCTGGGTAACAGGTTGCCTATGATCTGCTATTGAACCACTGGCAGGTGAGCTCGTTCAACATCAGACAGGAAAGGAAATCATGCTTACGTGTTTGCCAGTTGATTGGCCGAGGTCATCACACACGCGCACAGGAACACACGCGACTGCGACTTAACCGAATACTGATTTCAATGCCTGTAACAGGCACCTTGGGCTGCAGAGCACAAACTTATGCGAAGTAAAAGCGGCGTCAGGCCATCAGCGAACACACGTTTGCTGGTATACTACCAATCAACAATGAGCAAAAATGACAGAGAACCTTAAGTTAGTGCTCCAAGTTGGTGACCGCATGCGTCTCCAGGGCCCGGATCACCAGCAATCAGCCAGAATCTATATTAATAGGAAGAAATGATATGAAAGATTCTTTGACTCTTCTTCATCGACGTCTTCTGCCACCTCCGTCAACACCATGGCTGAGAAGAAGGTCGCCCTGAGCAGTGTTTCCCTCATCTTTGCGTACGTTATATCCTGTGCTTGTTTTTCACCTTCAAACTGATAACGATGTTCGAATCTTTTCTCACAGCTGTGGAACTGCTCTATTCTCTGATGGTAAGCAGGTACAACCCACGTATCTTTTAACGTACGGGGTTCGATCATCATTCGCAGGTTATGCCAACAATGTCATTGGTTCTGGTGGGTAATGCATTCATGACCTGATAAGTCTGTTTGATCAAAAATTCGACTGTCATGCAGTCAATACTCGTGAGCGCTTTTTGCCATCAAATTCACTGAAGATTGAAGGTGAATCACAGTTCTAAACCGTATATATGGCACCAGCGGCATCACAACGAACTACAGTACCACACTCAGTAGTGTGGCCTTCGCAGGTGCGTACATGAGTCTCCTTCGTTGATGCGCAACTAATTTGTCACAGGCACCGTGGTGGGTATGCTCACCTTTGGCTACCTCTCAGACAAAGTTGGGCGCAAATTCGGTATGGTAAGTAAATGTCAACTCCAATCGAGCAATCTGTAATTCATGCACCCTGAACAGATGTCCGCAACTGGAATTGTTGCAGTATTTTCTGGTCTCTCGGCAGCTTCTTCTGGTGCTAATCACAGCCTTGATGGTATGCTTGCTATGCTTATCGCTTGTCGGTTAGTATTTGTACCGGTCCGCGATAATCCGTGCCGCTCATTATCTATAACACAGCTTCCTTCTTGGGATTGGCGTCGGTGCTGAATATCCTTGTGGTTCCGTGTCCGCATCTGAACAGTCGGAGGAAGATGGCATTGCTAAGAACTCGCGACACCGATGGCTGGTGCTCGCAACGAGTGAGCTGATGTTCGGAAAATGACTTTATCACCAGTATTCTGAAACACGCTGCTCAGACACCATGATTGATGTCGGTTTCGTTATTGGAGCATTCGTACCATTGGTACTTTACTGGATGTCCGTTTCGCCATTCACTTTCACATCTTGTAATCTACGTCTAACAGTCACTTTTCAGATTCGGGAATGACCACCTTCGTGCCGTCTGGCGCCTCTCACTTGGGCTTGGTGTTATTCCTGCCGCTGCTGTCTTCTTTTGGCGGCTGCGCATGGAAGAACCTACTCGTTACAAGCGTGATTCAATGAAGAATGTCCGTATCCCATATGGACTAGTCCTTAAAAGATACTGGCGTGGCCTGCTTGGCATTTCGCTGGCATGGTTCATCTATGACTTCATCACGTACGTTAACAACCGCTTCCATGAATTCTAGCTAGTTGCTCACATACCTCCAGATACCCAGTATGTTGCTAGGCGCTTACGGGATGCATCGTCGCTAACTTTTTCTGTAGTTCGGACTTTATTCACCCACAATCACTGATTCGTACGTACTTGCTTTTTCTTTCATGAGCAGAACTTGACCATTTTGGCAGCATTACCGGCGGCAATTCGTCCCTCACCGTTGTCTTTGGTTGGTCTGTTGTGATCAAGTAGGCTTCCACACGTTCATGATTCATGCTCCTCACTGTGTTTCACAGCCTGTTCTACATTCCAGGTCAGTCTACTGGACAATACTGAATTCCCGAGCTCACATTCTGTCCCCAGGCACCGTTCTGGGTGCCTTCTTCGTTGATCTTATGGGTCCCAAAACTACCATGGTGAGCGGTATTAAGCACATGTGAAGTGCTTGTTCTAAATTCCCTGTCAGATCACTGGCCTTCTCGCGCAAGCGGTCATGGGATTCATCATGAGTGGTCTTTATACCCAGCTGTCACAACACGTTGGCGCTTTTGCTGTATGTATCTCTCCAACACAGATAATTAATACTGACCAGCACATTAGGTGGTGTACGGCATCTTCCTGAGCTTCGGAGAGTTTGGTGAGTGGGGCTGCGCATGCACTCTTTGTCTTTTGACTTGTTTTCGGCTAGGCCCCGGAAATTGCGTTGGTGTATTGGCTGCAAAGTCCGGACCTACTGCTGTGCGTGGCCAGTATTACGGTGTTGCAGCTGCTATTGGAAAAATTGGTGCATTTATTGGAACTTGGGGTACGTGCCATACATCTTTTTACGATGGGTGAACTGAGTGTTTTGTTTGTGTTCGTCCAGTGTTCCCTGTCATGATCAAGGATTTTGGTGGCTCGAGTTCAGCTAAAGGCAACACTGGCCCCTTCTGGGTTGGCAGTGGTCTCGCCATCCTAAGCGCAATTATTGTATATTTCCTTGTGACACCCCTAGACCGCGACGGTATGAAGGAGGAGGATGCCAAGGTGCGCAATTGTCTCCTGTTGTCCATGACGTTTTCACACCCCACCACGTAGTTCCGGGAATACCTCGAAGCAAACGGTTTCGACGTCTCACTCATGGGTCTTCCCGAAACCGAAACCGTGTCATCATACGCAGACGGGAAAGAAAGGGATTCAGTGATGAAGGACACGGATTCAGCCGCCAAAGTTGCAGTTTAGTTGTACGACAAGTATAATGATGATAATTTACGTTTATGTTTGCATACCATGATATTTCCTTGCTCAGAACTTCTTGTACGAATACCTGATGAAGATGCATGGTCTTCACTGAAGTGATGGTGCACCTAGGGCGCGAGGAAAACAATTCTTCTTGCTGAAGGTAGCTTACCTTTCACGTGAATCCCTGCTCTCATTAATGAGAAGATGATTACTCAACGGAACTGCGACTGATCGAATCGGTCGCAGTTCGGTCAGTTGCAGTTCTGGTAAGTAACCTTGTACCGTCTGAAAATTCAATAGGAAGACGTGCAAATAATGAAGCTTCTGAAGTTCTCAGATGTATTGGATATTTTACAGTAACTGAACGAGTCACTTGGCAAAGACCGCAGATACGATGCCATTATTGCTGCATCGGCTCTCCAGTTGCTTTCCCCGTCTTCGCAAGCTCATTCCTAGCCAAGACGTGAGTTGAACACGCGTACCATCAAGACGAGGGGGAAGATACATACCGTAGCTGCACGCTGAACTCATCCTCGATGTCGTCATCGTCCCAATTATCTTCCCAAAGTTTATCCCCCGCTGATTTTGCGACGCCAGGCACAGCACCCTTCAAGTGCGCTAGATCCGTACTAGAATCATCCCAGTCTATCAGACAAACATGATCAGCAAGCATCAATGACATGGATGATGACTGGATGATCACCTGCGACTTCGAACTCTTCAAACTCGTCGTCTTCTTCGAGAACCCCCAGGTGCGGTTGGCTGTCCTCTTCCTTGGGTTTCTCCGGCTGTTTGTCTGCGGGTTTTGATGAGGATGCGGATGAAGACATGCTGGTACAATGACGGACTGAGTACTAGTCTTGGGACGCGTTATAGGCCGCGTCAGTGTCATGACCGTGGGAAAGAATGTGATTTCGTGAACATGCAGTGGGCCACAGTAACAAGTGCACCCCCTCACGCCGATGCGAAAGTGTCACTAGCTAGTACTAGCATTCTTTTGCATGTAATTTCCTGCACTGTAATTTCTACATATTGGCAATTGTGAAGCCTAGTTTATTGTACAATTATATCGTGTCATCGTCATTCCAGCCCGACGCAAGCGAGATGAGTCGACATCGCCGATGTATTTACTGTGTTTCCTGAGGGTGAGCCACCAACTTCGTTCCAGACACCTGTCCCAACTTCATCCTTTCTAGCCCTCCAATAATACCTTCAAGCCCGTTCGGAAGGACCTCATGCTCGTTCGGCTACACAAATGTGAGAGGGATCCAAAACGGTGATCGCCGCAGTACAAACCTGAATAGTACCGTCTGAGAGCCACTTTTCGACCACAGCCCAGGAGCTGCGGCACAGCTCTTTATTTTGCGGAACATGTGGGCTCCCGAAAGTCTGGATGAACTTGCGCCCCTTGCCTTCATCTTCCTTGACTGATGCAGGACCGGTTAATACGAGGGTGCCGTTTTTCGCAAGCAACTCCCATCCGACAGACTGTGTTTCTGGCAGCGAGATAGCGTCATACACGATTTTGATAGGGCTGTCGGTAACTTTACTGATGGCTGCCTTCAGCTGTTGGCCGGAAAGATTCCGGTCAAAAAAGTGGGTTGCGCCGAAGTCCCTGACAAGATCTTCATTGCGAGGGGAGGCTGTGGTGATGATAGGATAGAATCCTGAGAGACGAGCAAGTTGGATAGCTACAATGCTGTCAGAATGCGATTGAAGAGGTGCGTCCCCCTTTGCTTACTGTATGAACCAACAGAGGAGGAACCGCCAAGGATAACGATGGGTTTCTTTAATTCGTGATCGCCGGCACTTTTCGTCCAAGGAGGGGTTATCCCAGCTCCAAATTCTTTTCCGTACAAGCCCACCAATGCAGTGTCCAGCCCCAGAGGAACAGTAGCTGCATTATCGAAAGACAGGCTTGAAGGAATCTGGGATGGGATGTAGCCTATTATGTAGCTAACGAACCCTCTCAGAACTTACCTTTGCAGTAAAACTCGCAATGGTCAGCGTGTATTGCTGAAACGCAGCAAGGTCATTAGAAAGATTACCATGCGCCAATCTGTAAACCAAGGTTGAGCCTAGGTAAAACTGAGGAGAAGATGTGTCCAACACTCTATCGCCTTTGCGGAAATTCTTAACACCTTTCCCTAATTCCTCGACAATGCCAGCAATATCCGTGCCCAGAACGGCAGGGTAATGGGTCAGGAACATCCCGCTGTCCTTTATTTTGTAGTCAACCGGGTTCAGGGCAGCAGATTGAATCTTGACCAGGAGCTGCCCAGCACCAGGACTGGGGATGCTGCGGGAGCCAACCTCGAAGCTGCCCTGCTTTTTGGGAAGAATAAGAGCTTTCTGTTGCGGGGACATGGGAAAGAAATTGTGGAAAATACAGTGGTTGAAGGTCTTCTGACTGTTCCCTGCCTTGCTACCTATATGATAGATTGAAACGTCTTGATGAGCAAGAAAGGATCATGCGGATTATTCATGATGGTGGGCGTTAGTAAGGATCTACTCGGCTTGATAACGGGCTTTGTGTAGATACGAAATGGAACGAGTCTCGCGTAATAGCACGCTATAGTACAGTAATACGATAATGAACAAATTTTGGGTGGGTGATTGAATATAAAACTATTGAATATGGGGAATGGTGACGTATTCAAAATCTTGGGTGGTATACCGTACGAATCACACGCTAAATATAGAATATTACATTGTAATTCTACTTATGTTTGGACCCGTCTTGGAAGACACTTCAGAGCGATGCATTTCAAAGGGATAGTTCAGGGATACTCTTGTACACAGTGCACATCATACCCTTTCTGGTATCATAACTCTCGGACACCAAAACTTTGCAAATCAGTGCCTGTAGATCAAGAGATAGTATGATCAAGATATCAAATCCAGTATTTGGCCAGTTGTCAAAGGTTTGCAAAAGTTGGTGAATGTGAACAGCTATGGTACCAGGAGTCCAAGGGAAAACACAATATAATCACATCTGATTGGCTAAGGCCTGCCTAACTGAGAACTTGTCAGTAATTTTAAGCATCTAAAATCTCATCTGCCTGAGGAAATTCTGGGTTGTCAATACCATTGGCATCCAAATCCAACAGCTCATATGACTCAATCTCAGCATCTGTTAAAACCGTGTTCAAGGAGCAGATCCAAAATGGCTTGGCTTCAGCTCGTGCACTGCGCCTCTTATCCAAGTACTGCCCTTAACTTCTGAGAAGGAATATCAATGGCTGGCAGAATATAATTCAGCTGATGTTGGCAGAACTAATAGGGGTTGGCTGGGATAGAGAGAGAAGACTACCCTGGGTAGAAGCCAACAAGGATTAGACTACCTGAAGGTAGAGGCAAAGGGGTTTAGTCTTAGGGATATTATCCCGAGACTCAGAGGTTGGCTGGGAAGCAAAATTCTGGACCGAGGGGAAACACAAGAATGAATGGAGTCTATGTTATGCAAATGCTTTAGCGTAAGGTGACTGGAATGTAGTCGGCACTAGATGACGGTCTAAGTGCTGATCGGGTCGGGTTCGACGTTGATATATCCGGTAGCTGTTAAGCCGTCGGATTGCAACAGATGGGTGGACTTCCGAGGTGACTAATCAAGGAAGGGTTTCGCTGTTGACTGTGAAGTCGAAGCGAGAGATCAAGCTGATAGACTCGATGACGAACGGTCAAAGAGAATAAGAGTATCGACTTGAGGATAGCGATCCAAGAGAAAGGGAATTGTGATCAAGGAGACTCAAGAGAACACTCAAGAGAATCAGTGAACAAGTCAATGTAGATCAGGTAAGATCCAGTAGAATCAAGTTAAGGAATAAAGTACAAGTGGGATCGGCTACTTATAGGATAAGGTGAGTTCAGGGGAGGTCTACCGGACTAGCGGTAAGGGTCAAGGGTAACTGTACATGAGGTAGCAGTGAGATCAGGTTTATCAAGAAGTACAGGGTCCAACATGAGGTATACATGTGGCCGAGGATCAAGGGATTAGAGAAGTGTCCTGCTTCTATCACAGAAGGTCAGGGTCGACGGAGATGCATCAAGCATGGTGATGTGATGATGTGACGGGGTGAATGGTGTGAAGAGGTGACAAGGATGAAAAAAGGATAGGGGGCCCATGTTACTGTAACACTTATCATACACTAGGTCAAATTTTTTTGTTTTTTGATTTGACATTATTTTCAATGGCTATATCATTATGATTAGGCAAATGTCAAACTGAATGAGCAGATGAAAAAAAATCAAGCAAAAATATTAGTAGTTGACAGATTAATGACTCTAGTGCTAGTACCAATCTTGACAATATAACTACTAAAAGGCCCTCCAGTGGCAGAGACCAGAGTAAAATCATCAGAGAATACACCAAGAACATTAGTATGACATTGGTGCTAGATTCTCTCATCAAGAAAGGTTGTTTTGAGCTTCTTCTTGTCTAAGGACTTGAGAAGAATAAGACTAGATATAAATAAGACATAATTATAGCCCAAAGCATGGATCATAGTCATAAAGATAAGGTCGGCATTAATATTAGTGTGACTTGAGGACTATGATCAAACTGGCATTACCACAATAGCATAATTATACTGGCATAATTTGAGTGTTATACAATTCACTAACAGATACTAGCTGCTTCTCTTTAACTGTTACAACTTGTTTTATCATGGCCATGTGAGTTGAAGATGATAGCATGTATAAGTGAGAAATAGTTATAGCCAATTGCACATAATATATAATATTGT